>NQII01000378.1:679520-698576 GCA_002778355.1 Clitarchus hookeri
CCAAGTTGAGATGAAACAATATGGGCAGAGAATTAGATCCTCAGCAGGGCTTTCAAAAGTGCTCACTTTACCGTGAATAGTTTATAACACTATGTCTCAGTTTCAATTCATGCCGAAAATTACCTAAATCACGCATTCCCACCATGTTTCACATAGCACCTTGGCACGTCCCATGACACGTGCAAATACTCCGCATATGGGATAAAATATTTCATGTTCTTGTTATATATAACGGATATTATTCACTGTTCTACAATGAGACAGGAGGAGTTGAATGCGTACCGTCTGAATTTTTTACATGTATTTCCGAACAACCTGATGAGAAATATTTTAATATACCTTGTTCTGGAGCCTATTTCTATTTAAAAAAAACTTTCGGTAATACAATTTTGGTTTCCATAGCACATTCAAGGTAAATGTGAATAAAGCGAGATAGCACCGCTCATATAGTTTGGCTAATTTTTGTACTGCGTAGCATTTTGCTCCTTAGTGCAGTGTCAGCGACTCGAAAGAAATTCGTTTGCGCTGAGGCGGTTTCTACTGGCCGATAAGATTCTAGTCACTAGTAACTACGTGTCTGAAAATGTTTGCCTTCGTGCATTAACAGTGATGGTTTAAATGGTTTCCAGAGGCCGCAAGCGCCATGCTTGAACCGCGCTAGTATTTTGTCGAGTAAACGCAGTCAGTTTCGCAGAGAGATGCTGCTAATTGCCTAGGCAAACAGGCGCATCGTCTGTGTGGTTCGAGTTTGAAAATCATGTTACGCGCTGGTATTCTCCATCACGCGTCCTGGCGGTGACAGTGCACTCTCCAGTTTGCTGGCTGACGTCATAGCATCCGCTCAGTACCTGACTGCTTCTCCCTCCCCTAGCTGTTTTAAATTTAGAACGAATGATGACACAGTAAAACATTTTTTTGGCAAAAGTTCCGTGCTCTTTAATAAATCGGTAATCTGGCTTCTTCAATCGAATATTTCGTCTTAATTCAGCTACTCAACGTTAATTTTACGATCGTTAAGTATAGCTTTAGATTGATATTATGTGTGTGTTTTTGTAAAGACCTTTATAAAATGGGGGCATTCCTACAAATTTTGTTCTATAAATGTGTATTCCCTTGCCACCCACACAACTCTCCCATAATCATTCGTAGGATAGAATTCCCTCCCTGATAAGGCCATATGTTGTAGCATGACAGTACATGCATTAGAAACTTAACTCTATAAGTTGTAGTACTTGTTGAGTGTTTTTTTTTTTTAAGTTCCATCCGTAATTTTTGTAAAGGAGCAATAGTGAACGGATTTATGAAAGGGCTGATATGGTTACCGAATATCTGCAAATAAGCATTGCCCAATGAATTAGTGTCGTGGAATCCTTTACCACGGAGGCAGATTGATTTCACATTTTCGTGTATTTTTTTTTCATATCTGGCAGGCGTATCTCGGTATTCTAGAAGCCATAACCGATGATAACTTGCAAACGGATGACGACAAATTTTGTGCACTGAGCCTGCCACTTGTTAAACAATATTTAAAAGTTGCTGCAGTTAGATTTTCACAAATAATATGGAATGCTTAGTATCTTTGTTAATTGTTGAGTTTATATTCTGTATACAATAAAAAGTTTAAAATATATGTTTTTTTGTATTTCCTAATTAACCAAAAACTATTAGTATTTATTAGGTATTTCCAAAAAATATGTCTTATTATGGTGTTAAAATTATTCAGTAGTTATTAAAATACTGTTTATCATTTATTTAAAAAAGTGTGCTTATTTCGTAATGACGAACAATTTTGTGGTAACCATAAAATAATTTGCTATCGCCACTAAATTATTTTTGCAGGATTTATTTGAAAATTACCAATTGTTATGTAATGACAACAAAAAAATGTATTTTAGTGTGTCTCGCAAAGACACAAATAGTCGTGTTCTATGTTTTTTTTTAACTGTAAGTTGCATTGCATGTTACTGTTTTTCAATTATTAGGCACTAGACTAATAATTTAAATTCTTGTGTGTTTTTTAATCAGCATGTTGCTACTTGCGTACATCATAAAGAATTAATTCTGTATATTATATTGAGACAATTTGTAAAAATTTACTCAGAATCGAAACAATTTTTTTGCCATAACGTACAAAACCAGCTTGTCTTCACGGAAAATGCGTTTTTAACACATGTCCTGCCTGAGCTATGCGCATACTGTTACAGAACTAGTTCATCTTCACTGAAAATAGGTCATTAACACATGTCTCAAGGTAAGCGCATACTGTTACAGAACTAGTTCATCTTCACTTAAAATAGGTCATTAACACATGTCTCAAGGTAAGCGCATACTGTTACAGAACTAGTTCATCTTCACTTAAAATAGGTCATTAACACATGTCTCAAGGTAAGCGCATACTGTTACAGAACTAGTTCATCTTCACTTAAAATAGGTCATTAACACATGTCTCAAGGTAAGCGCATACTGTTACAGAACTAGTTCATCTTCACTTAAAATAGGTCATTAACACATGTCTCAAGGTAAGCGCATACTGTTACAGAACTAGTTCATCTTCACTTAAAATAGGTCATTAACACATGTCTCAAGGTAAGCGCATACTGTTACAGAACTAGTTCATCTTCACTTAAAATAGGTCATTAACACATGTCTCAAGGTAAGCGCATACTGTTACAGAACTAGTTCATCTTCACTTAAAATAGGTCATTAACACATGTCTCAAGGCAAGCGCATACTGTTACAGAACTAGTTCATCTTCACTTAAAATAGGTCATTTAAACATGTCTCAAGGTAAGCGTATACTGTTAGAATAAAAGAAAGAGAGCTTGAAAATGGAAATCATTGTTAGAAGGATATAGTCACATGTTGTACATACATTTTCAAAAAGTTAAGAATTTTGTTTTCAATCATCGTATAAATGGATGTTATAATTGCGAGAAACACCGAAGAGATCGTGGATATATATTAAGACTCGACTTCACCGCTTTTGCAGAGATTTTTCGTTTTCGTTTCATAATTTCGGATTCAGAGTAATTACTGACAACGTACGACTATAGAATACTTAAATTTTACGAGTTGTCTAATATTTTTGTGCTTAATTTTCATTACGTTTTATTTGATAGTGGCATAAAGTCAGAAACATTTTTATGTTTTATCAATAAGGTTCTGCCTTTTTGCAAGCAGGAAATAACACAGTGAATATTACACACAAAAATACAAACTACTAAAATTTAAATTTTCTATAACTAAACATTTCCAATAATACATCTTCTGAAACTGAAATTATGACACGGAAACGAAGAATTTCTGCATAATAGGTGAAACCGAGACTTAAAGCTCTCTTTCATTAGTCGACGATTGGAATACAATTTCGCAGAATTTTTCATTTACAAAGCGTCTTAATTAGCTTCAAGACAACGAAAGTGCTACTCGTTACGAATTATGTGAAGTTTCTGGACTAGTTACTGTCGATTTATAAAAAATTAACGTGTCGAATTTGAAGTTGTTATAGTCCATTCACGGTTACTTCCAACTTTTCTAAAGCCGTGCTAAGGTTCTACTTCCAGGATACTCCTCCGTCTCATGCAAACAAAGCTTAGAAAATGACGTCATAGAGGGACAGCACACCGCATACGTGCGCACTCAGTTTAATCATATTTTGCATAAGAACTATTTCTTACTGTGCATTACCAACACACGCGTTTTCTGCCTGTTATTGTTATAACTGTATTATTTTGGAATGAAGTATTATAATTTATAAATAAAATATAAGTAAAAATTAAATTTAAGTACCTTTGGATTAACATAAGTATAAATAGCGTGATACATGACGTATTTAGGAAACAAACGAACATGTCATACATACGGTGTTTTTCCAAAGGTTGATTTAAAAGGTGTGGAGAAACCGCAAATAGACTATAAAGCTGGACTCAANTCCAAAGGTTGATTTAAAAGGTGTGGAGAAACCGCAAATAGACTATAACGCTGGACTCACAACCATCCGTCCGGCAGTCACGTGACTTTCCGTCCATCCATCAGATATTTAACTTAACTTTAAATTTCGACGGACGGACGGATGAGACATCCCCTTCTGAGGACATTCCTTAGACGTGAGTACGCACTTTGAAGTAAAATTCAAGGCGTTGACTTCGCGTTCATTTATATTTAGTGGTAAATACAGGAATTTTAAATGTAAAATGAACTCTGTATAATTTCTTATCACGTGAAAAAATTATTTCCCTGAAATGTTTCCCCTCTAGAAAATGTATTTCCAACCAAAGTATATCTCCAACTAAAGAGAGATCACGATGTTGTTGTACTTAAAATTTTGCTGTTCAGAAGGATTGAAGGGCGACGGTTTATTGTGAATCGCTTTAAACTGAAGGACGAAAAAAAAAAAATACGGATTATTGCCGGACGGAAGGGGAATGACTTGACGTATGCGACGGGCTATTGTGAGTCCATCTTAAGGGCACTGCATACCGGCTGGCAGCTGCGAAATTTAAATAGGAAATCCCACGTCAAGGAAATTTCGCCTCAGTGCGTTAATGTTAAAGGTAGGCGTTTTAAACAAAGTTGTTCTTCGCGAATTTTTTTAGGGCAAGTTCCCTACAGCACAGATGTTTCCATAGAATGTATAACCTGTTTGTAAGGAATTTTTGAAATTGATATTTTTACAAAACATTACTTACTGCCCACTTATACCGGGAATTCGCGCTCGTAGGGATCTTCTCGTTGTGACGCATGTGGCTCGACAGTGCGCCGTGTCTGCATGAGCGTTTCCGCGTCGCCATCGCTGCTGCTTGCGAACCTGGCCGGCGGCGCGCGATGAACGTGGGAAGACGTCCACGCTATGTGGATTCCTGCGTGTTATCAGCGCAGTGTCGCCTCCTTATCAGTAACCTGGAGTCGCGTGCTGGCCGTAGTCTCCTCGCGGGCCATTCGCTCTTTTTAAATTAAACATTTCAAAAATCACCCTATGTATGACGTGCTTCGTTGTTTCCTAAATATACCAACATAATATACCTCATTTATTATTAAAATTAAATTTTACTTATATTTTATTTATACATTATAATATTATTTATTTATAATAAACATGAATAAAAACAGGGAGAAAATGGGTAAGTTGGTAATACCTAGTAAGAAGTAGTTCATACGCAAAATATTATGTAATTGAGTGCGTAAGAATGCGGTGCGTTGTCCCTCCGATGTAATTTTTTAGACATAGTACAACTTTGTTAGCACGAAGCGGAGGAATATCCTGGAAGTAGAACTTTAGCAGGGCTTCAGAAAAGTTTGAAGTAACCCTGAATGGACTATATAGTTGGCTGGCTCGAGTGAACCTACGCACGCCCCATCTCGTATTTCCCTTTAATTTCGTCACAAATCATGCCAAGGAAATTTCATTATATAGACTGGTCACGGTAAACTGAGCACTTTTGAAACCCCCCGCTAAAGATGTACTTGTACAGTCAATTCACGGTTACTTCCAAATTTTCTGTAGCCCTGCTAAAGTTCCACTGTCCAGATATTCCTCCGCCTCACGCAAACAAAAGCTTAATCGGGTCTAGAAAATTATACCGCATTCATGCGTACTCCGTTTGATAATATTTTGCATAAGAACTATTTCTTATTAGGTATTACCAACGCGCCTATTTTCTCCCTATTTTAATTAATATTACTTATAAATGAAATATCATAATTGATAGACAAAATATAAATAAAAGTTCACTTTAATAAAAAATAAGACACTTTAATATCAGCACAAGTATAAAATACTTGTGATACATGATATATTTAGGAAATAACCAAACACATCAAACATTGGATGATTTTTCAAACATTTTATTCAAAAAGTGTGAGGAAACAGCGAATACAGTAAATTGACATTCCGTATTCTTCCGTCATATGCAAAATTAACATTTCTATGGGCCTGGTCACATTATTTATACGTCGGTCAAGTAAAACTGTGAAATTATTAGAAATAAAAACATTTTTCCATTTTGCTCATGATTACACTTAAACGCACTGAAAATACAGAAAGTTAACAAATAATTTCAGTAATTTGAAATATTTTCCTAATAATTTTAATTTGACGTTGACTTTCCCTTCTTCGCTACCAACTTTACAGGGCACATGCCAATTACCGTGCCCATTAAAATACATGCAGGCAGGGGCAGTGACATTTTTCAAAGGTTGATTCCAAAAGTGCTCACTTAACCGCGAACAACCTTTTTTAGGCTGGTCGTGGTTAATTGAACACTTTTGAAATCCACCTTTGAAAAATGTTACTGCCCCTGCCTGCAGATATTTTAATCGGCACACTGGCTGGCATGCGCCCAGTTTAAGTTGGTAATGACGGAGTGAAAGTAGTTCTATATTTTAACGTTGGATTACACGTGTTATGCAAATATTTGTGAACACTCTAATTATTTCGGTTAATATATGTCATCCTGTTAAGCTAGTCCTAGATCAACGACTCTGGACATAGTTTGGTTTCTTTAAAAAAGTGTTTGAGGTTAGTTAGGTCACTGAGAAATATATTAGGATTCATCACATTTTGAATAAAATTATTCGCTCTAATATACTTGTTAAATACTCTTAACATCCTCGCAGACAATTTTATGCAACAAAGAGAGTTCATTTTTGTTTGGAATTAATACTGATCACATAAACCGTGGAACCACTTTAAATAAAATTTAGTTTCTATTTCTTAGCTTGCATAAATGAAATTCGGCATTTTAATACATTCTTGCATTTATTTAGTGTCGTATTTGTATACGCTCTTCACGGTAAAGTGAGCACTTTTGAGGTCCTACTTACTTTTTTTCTTTCATCTATTTTTAATCCTTTATAAACACATTTTCAAATAAATATTGCCGTATAAGTAATAAGCACAGTTTGTATATTTCATAGCACTTGACAGTTCGTCTAAGGCTAAAATAAAATATATTTATTGACTATTATTCCAAATGAGAGGGCTTTCAAAAGTGCTCACTTTACTGTGAATGGCTCTGCTGGTACAAAAATGCTAATATTCCCAATATATTTCATGGACAGAACTCGATTCTTGATACTTCCACAGTGCTTCATCATTGTTTGTGCTGACGTATAGAATTTCGACGTGAAACTATGGTTTTTCTCACTCATTTCTTTCGAGTAGTTTTTATCCCCAATTTCCAGTGATGTGTTTTTTCAACATGATAATACAACACCGGTATGTGGAAAGCTAAGATTTTGATTCAAGAAATATGTAATACAATTTTTATAATAGAAACTTGTCATAAGAATCTATTAACAAGGCGAACTTTATTTCTATGCAATCAAGATGAATTATCATGTTATATTAATGTATTTTCGTCACTGGGACGGATAGACTTTATCCAACGTTTTCCCATTTATCACAGATGCCAGTTTCACTATAGTTTTTTCTGTTAACTTTGTTGTTATGGTTTTCACATTTGGCGATAAAAATACTGAGTTCTAAAGTAAAAACTTGCCAAGAATTCTGTCGTCGCCATACTACATCAAGAAAAACACCCTCTGTTAACTAATAGTGGTAGGTCAAATCCACTGATATATTTTTTATTGAGTTAATATTTATTAATTATTAATTCGTATTTCGTATCAAGAATTCTATTGAGCATATCAAAATAATTTTTTAATCACGGTTATTTATATATTAACCAAATTTGTTCAACTTTTAAGCTACCCCGTTTCCCATANTCCCCAATTTCCAGTGATGTGTTTTTTCAACATGATAATACAACACCGGTATGTGGAAAGCTAAGATTTTGATTCTAGAAATATGTAATACAATTTTTATAATAGAAACTTGTCATAAGAATCTATTAACAAGGCGAACTTTATTTCTATGCAATCAAGATGAATTATCATGTTATATTAATGTATTTTCGTCACTGGGACGGATAGACTTTATCCAACGTTTTCCCATTTATCACAGATGCCAGTTTCACTATAGTTTTTTCTGTTAACTTTGTTGTTATGGTTTTCACATTTGGCGATAAAAATACTGAGTTCTAAAGTAAAAACTTGCCAAGAATTCTGTCGTCGCCATACTACATCAAGAAAAACACCCTCTGTTAACTAAAAGTGGTAGGTCAAATCCACTGATATATTTTTTATTGAGTAAATATTTATTAATTATTAATTCGTATTTCGTATCAAGAATTCTATTGAGCATAGCAAAATAATTTTTTAATCACGGTTATTTATATATTAACCAAATTTGTTCAACTTTTAAGCTACCCCGTTTCCCATATGGCCATAATGTTGTTGTTGAAATTGTACTGCTCTCTATGGCTTTTTGATTTTACTGCGGAAATTATTTGAACTTTAGATGTAATTACCTAAAATGTCTGAATAAAATTATTTCACTTTCAGACAAATATTTCCGTGACCTACCTACATCGTCAAAAACTTTCAAGTCAGAAAAAAAGTACATATAATTTTATTTATCCTGTAACTTAACAAGTATGTAGGTATATATATGAGATATATACACAGAAAGAAAACACTAAGCAATCTCCGCAAATCTTAAAATACTTTTTTGCATTATCTGAGCACGCCATGACCTTGGTTCTCATTCTTAAAACGTCAAAACTTATGTGTTTGTGCAACAGCGACTGGCCTCAATGAGACAAATAGTTCTATCAGTTGAGAGAGGGGTTACCTTTCAAACCAGTTAGCAAATGTACTTGTAAAGCAAAGGTCGCGCTCACTCAGAAGAGTCATGGACATTGTGTAATGCAAAGCTTTTTTTCCTAGTAGCGACCCGAACTAAATTAATTGTTTTCTAGCCGAAAGGAGGTGAATCTACCGACACTAGCAGATGTCTGTTTTGTTTGCAAATATACTTCCGAGGCCAAGTTGAAATGCGCGCAGTCACTTTATCCGCTCATGTTGGGCGTAGATGAAAACGATGTGAGAATATAAACTTTGAGTTCAAAGGTACCGACTGAAACTGCTGCTCGTTCATTTTCATAGACTAAAGATGAGGAAGACCGATCTCGCTGGCTGCGCACAACCAGTTTCTGTGTCCCAACACTGCACTGCTTTTCTGCCAACACGTCTAGCAAAAATGGCGAGAATTCGATTTGAGGTTAGAATACTGTTTAGTAAACAAGTGCTTTGAGATGTTTTTATACTACATCTAACCAATTTTTAAAGCAGTTTGATTAAATTAACATGAGAAAAAGTATATCATTAATATAATAGTGCTTGAAAATTTAAAAATTAATATATGATCAAACACGTTCATCATTGTTGACCATGCCACTTTGACAGTTGTATTGCTTAGGGGTAGGTGAATGTTGGGTGCATGCATAGAAGATGAATGATGGGTTTACCTCATCTCTAGGGCCGCGGTGGCTGAGCGTTTAGGTTTCTCGCCTCCCACCAAGGCGAACCGGGTTCAATCCCTTGCCGGGTCACTCCGGATTTTCTCAAGTGGGAATCGTGTCGGACGATGCCGCTGGTCGGCGGGTTTTCCTATGAGATCTCCGGTTTCCCCCGCCCTTGCATTCCGGATGTGCTCCATACTGGCCTCATTTCGCCTTCACTGGCTCTCAAGACCACGATGTTAAGAGCCGCCCAAATCTCTCCACTGCACTACCTCATCTCTAGTCTATGTTCGTTTTCGAGTCCGCTGTCGGAATAACCGGTTGCTCCCAGCTTCAGTGACGTGAGGGACCACGCCCCTGCAGCCAAGTCAGCTGATGCGTCTCGGGGAAGTTATTCTGGGACTGGGAAATAACGTCACGGCAGTTCGTCGAAACACCTTGAGGTTGCACACTCGCCGCGCAATCCTGCGCGCCATTCAGGCCGCCGCCGCGGCAACTCTTAGTGAGCGCGCCTGCACTCGGCCACGTGTAGTCTCTTCGCGGTTTCTTTATACTACTTTCATCAAACCCTTGAAAATGTTTGCTTGTTATGTATCACAAGCATTTTATACTTGTTTTAACATTAAAGTACCTTATTTTCGGTTAAATTACCTTTGTTTTATATACTCTATCCATCTGTTATAATATTTCGTTTATAATTAACATGGATTAAAACAGTTAGATAATAAGTGTGTTGGTAATGCCTAGTAAGAAATGGTTCTCACGCAAAATTTTATTATACTGAGTGCGCACGAATGCTGTGCGTTGTCCTTTTGGTGTAATTTTCTAGACTCGGATAAGCTTTGTTTACATAATGTGGAGGAATATCCTGAAAGAGCAGGGCTTCAGAAAAGTTGGAAGCAACCGTTAATGGACTATACATAATAATTCACGAGGAGTTACCGCCACTCACAGGGCTTATTCCTTACATAATTTGGAGAAAAATTTGTCACATAAATGTGGGTCCTATTCCCAATATTTACACAGTAATTCGACAATCAGCATACCCACCCCACAGTGAAAAGTGATTTTCAACACCGTTTCAGCATCAATGTGTGGTGTGGTGTCCTACACGATCAGCTGATTGGGCCATTCATCTCCCCGGGACGCTTGACTGGTGTGGTGTATCTGCAATTTTTGCAAGAGGAACTGCCGCTGTTTCTTGAGGATCTTCCGTTAGCAGCGAGACGTCGTATGATCTTTCAGCATGATAATGCACATTCTCACTTGCACCGTGCTGTGGTTGAACACTTAAATGTGCATTTTCCTCAGATATGGATAGGACGAGGCAGTTATCACCCCTGGCCTACTCGATTGCCAGATCTATCACCACTCGATTATTGCGTATGGAGATGGATGAAGAATATTGTTTACTAAAGGACTGCACAGACATACGAGGAACTACTTGCGCGTATCATGCATGCCGCTACAGAAATCAACGACAACCTTGTGCAGCTGCGTAGTGATACACGTATGGAAGTAGACGGAAACATTCTTGAAAAACCTTTGTAAGCTTATTAGTCGCAATTGTGATGCTCAACTATAAATAATACGGTCAGCTTATACATCACTGTATTTACGTCTGAAAGGGTTATTATTTTATTCGTCATTCTTCAAATGTTACTTATTACCGTGTAAATACTGGGAATAAGACCCACATTTGTATGACATATTTTGCTCCAAATGATGTAAGAAATAAGCCATGTGAGTGGCGATAACTCCTCGTGAACCATTATGTATATTCCATTACTGCCATGCCGAGCTGCACTCCTGAGACACTGGACTTACTCTTGTCTCCCGGCCCGACCATACAGACTTCTCTTTCCCACTGTTTTTTTCGAAAATAGCTCCAGGCGAATGCCGGGGTCGTTCCTTCATACAGACCATAAACACTTCTTTTCCAGTTCCTCAAGCATCCGGAATGGAAATACGCTTCAATTTTGATTCAAATACTCTTATTAATCGATTTTTTGAAACCTTAAATTCCCAAAGAATGAATTTATAGTGTAACAAAATACATGCATTATTCTTGTACATTGCCTTCTGACAATTTGGTAGTGTTTATACGAATTTTTTATAACTCTTGTATGTTGTACAGTCACTCATTATACCTTCAGTCACGGCCAAAAATAACCATTTACATAAAAGCACAGTTGAATACTGAAAATAGTTTCGTAATGATAGTCACAATGGTCCTCAGAAAATGTCATTTAATAACCCTTCAGAAATACGGGAATGACGGTTACATTTTTTTTGTAATTTATATTGATGTTCAACGAGCACGGAAAGCGGTTCGGACTCCTCATTTAAAAATGAAATAAAATTATTTTACATTTAAAACAAATTTACTCTCCTTCGAGCTTGTTGTATTGTATGCAAACTATCTGAGCTTAAGTAGCGAATGTTTGAGAAGCACTCTGTCTGAAATTCACCTCCCGCGAATTTTTATCTCACCACACAACGTTGCATATAAGATGATGGGAAGTTGTTTTAGGTTGTCTGAGGTAGGTATCCGCATGCCTTGGAAACAGTTACTTCAAATATGTGCTTTTCTACTATCAAAATTTTCCCATATTACGTGGACCAAAACTTAACCACTACGGAGTCAGATTTGTTTTGAAATAACACTCGCTTTCCATTTTTGGCAGCAGTTAAGGGTGTTGGACCCCAAAAAATTTATTATTTTACATTTGTACCAAACATTGTTCACCTTGTAGGCATTGTATGTAATGACATTTCCCTTAGAAAAAAAAATCCCGCACATTAAAGTTTTGAATAATTTGATTTCAAATACACGATTCTTCTGTATCGTTGCAGCCTTAATAACAAATACTGACTAAGTTGTACAGATGAAAAAATTAACAAATTAAACGAATCCTATGTGCTACGCGTGACACACATGTAAATCACCAAATAACAAACTATATATATATATATATATATATGAAATAAAAGTTAAATGTAAATATGTTGTTGCATTTTTTAAACTTTTTTTATGTATTAACTGTTACTTCATGATTACATGTATGTCAAGCATTAAATGTTGTAAATTTTTTCATCTGTACAACTTAGTTAGTATTTGTTATTAAGGCTGCAACGATACAGAAGAATCGTGTATTTGACATCAAATTATTAAAAAAATATAAAGTGCAAAAGTTATTTATTAGAGGAAAATGTATTCACATACAATGCGTACGAGTCGAACAATGTTTGGTACAATTATAAAACAATAAAGTTTTTGTGGTCCGATGACACGTTTAGCTACACAACATGGCCCGCGAGCAGCGCGGATCGGCTGTGTAAGGCGAGCACGTTGCAGAACCAGTCACCCCGGTGACGAGGAGTAAGTGCATTTCAGGGCAGCCTCCACAAGACAACGAGCGGTGACAGGCGGTGGTTCATAAACCGATCGACCCCAATTTATGAGTAAGACACGAGCAATTCGTTCGCGAGTGATGCAACTTGAGATGATGCAACAGCCATGACAAGGTTGCGCCATGCTGACCGCGCGTTACGAAGGGACGATGTGCTGGCGGACCGAACTTCCACTGCAGCAGTGCTGCTTCCTGTACAACACTTAAATGTACACCAGTTATTCGATAACTGATAGTGCCTGGTGATGCATTGAGGTTTTTTGCTATAATTCATTCATGGCTACTTCCAAAATTTTCTGAAGCCCTGCTTGAGTTCTACTTCCAGGCTATTCCTCCGCTTCGTGCTAACAAAGTTGTACTATGTCTAAAAAATTACATCGGAGGGACAACGCACCGCATTCTTACGCACTCAACTTAATAATATTTTGCATAATAACTATTTCTTACTAGGAATTACCAACACACCTATTTTCTCTGTGTTTTAATTCGTATTAATTATACGTGAAATANTAACGCACCGCATTCTTACGCACTCAACTTAATAATATTTTGCATGATAACTATTTCTTACTAGGAATTACCAACACACCTATTTTCTCTGTGTTTTAATTCGTATTAATTATACGTGAAATATTGTGATATGTAGATATAATATAAATAAAAGTTCAATTAACCAAAAATAAGAGTCAGCTATGTTAACGGAAGTATAAAACGTTAGCGACAAACTACATATATAGAAAACAAGCAAACACCTTATACATGGGGTGACTTTTCAGTGGTTTCATTCGAAAAGTGTGAACATACAGTAAACAGCTTATACTTCGTAAGCAGCTAAGACTTTCAATCATTAAAATTTACTTATTGTAGGCCTTCTCCTTTAATACCGCGATAATGTAGGGATTAAATTGTTTACATGCGTGTATAGTTCGTGTTACGATTTTATTATGTATGACATTGCATGGTTGTGTGCAGGAGTTCACACACACTGCTAGTTGCGACAACTTGGGTACCATCACGATGCTTAGGTTTTATGTTTAATCATAGATGGGTCTCCAACCATCGCCAATATCCGAGTGCATACACTTAATAAATATACATTTACCAACTTACCTCTCCCCAGGTTGAAACATTTTACACCTTGATTATTCGCTAATTCGCTAATATATTAGGGGGCCTGCACCCCTAAGAAAATTCTCCTTCTTGGACTCGCAGGTCAATGTGCTTAAGCCTTAAAGGCTTCTGCACTTACCTTGGTATTTTCATGAACTTGGTGAAATGAATGAGCGTGGTAGAATGATTTCGTGGGTGATATTGAACACCTTGATTACAAGTCAAAGTGGCAACTGGCGCGATATCATTACATCGTTCCTAAAAAAATGAGTACTCTTCGGCTTTAAATAGTTTAGGTCTCGGCTGGAACAATATTAATTTAACGAATAGCAGAACGCTTTCCTGTGGGGAGAGACGGAAGTTGCTAGAGCTGTAAGTAAACCTGCAAATACAGTAAGGAGCGTAGTTGTTAGCCAGCATGTCGGTTCTTGTATCTCTTTCACTGTGCATTTAAAGCGTTGTTTCTTCTCAGTTTTCAAGATTTTATTCTGCCGGAACGCGCAATTAGTTGTGATGTTGTCCCGTTACAAAAGTAAATTTAGGTGTATTTATCTTGAGGACTGCACATGTTAATCGCGCTTTGTCATCTGATGTGAAACCGAATGTGCCACCTTTCAATCCGTTTTGTTTGACAAATTGCATAGTTTAGCGCCAGATGAAGTCCAGAGAAATTTCAAAAGTTCATTTTATACGGCTACCTTTACATTAAATGATTTACTGTTACCTAATAAACCCAATTCAGAGATTTTTTTTCTTATTTACTGATATTAATATTAGTCCTGTTACTAAAAGCATGAATATAAATGGAACCGTGTTATCGTCAACTGGATAAAACACTTTGAAAGGAGGTTAGTTTGCACATGCGACAACTCTGAGTCAAATGTATCACCACGCGTGATACGCCAGCGACCTGCTTGATGAAACTGCGTCATTCTACTTCAGGGCTGCCACATGTGCAAACAAAGTAGGTACATATGGAGAGATTTGGGTTGCTCGTAAGGCTGCCGCCTACATGGAGCTTGAACTGCGTAGCAGAGTGATTGAAATACTCGTTTTCCCACGAAACTATTAAACGTGCGTCCAATGTGCTGATCTACGAAAAGAACATACAATTCAGACGAGTGATGTTCAGTGATTTCAAGACCCCACGCCAATTAGAAACACAATTTTAGAGTACTTCAAATAGCTAAAAACTACTTTTTCAAAGCACTGTATCTCAAAATATACGCTTCAGATCCATACATAACTACTCAAGGCCTAGTACTGAACACTCCTACAACTTTCCATCAGAAAAGTAAAAGGTTCACCTCTGAAAGTCCCATTCTTGAGAGCCGATGAGAGTGAAGTATGGAGCATCACTGGAATGAAAGGGTGGGGGAAACGGGAGATTGCCGTGAAAACCCGCCGGCCAGCGGCATAGTCCGGCACGATTCCCACATGCGAAAATCCGGGATCCACCCCGCCGAGAATCGAGCCTGGTTCGCCAAGGTGAGAGGCGTGTAGTCTAGCTACTACACCACCGCGAACCCACGTGCAAAAAAAATTGTTGTGTAAATTGTTCCAAGTAACCCTAGTTGACGGTATATTTTTCGTATTTTAAGGGCTATTTATACAAATTCTGCGAAGTTTGGTTCAGGAATTTACAAGTAAAACCAGGCTAGTAACTCGTCCCCACTTGCCCACTACTGCTGTTTTCGCATGAAGAAGAAGAATGGCGCAATCGGCTGCCCACCAAATGTTCGAAGAGGCCAAGTGCAGGCAGTCTCGTGCAGTCGCAAGCAGGGAGTGGCTTCGCCGAAAAGCGCGCGCCTGCCTCCTGTCACGTAGTCACGCTCCGCCACGAGATGCACAAACGTGGCTCGGCGCGCGTTCCTCTAGATTCGCGTCCTCAATGTGGCGGATGTCGCCTTGGTACAGCGCTCTTTCGTTTCGTTCCGTCCAGATTTCCGTAGTCCGGCCGTGACGGCCACGCTCATTGGCTGTGCTGGCGACGTCGGCACTTAACCGACGCCCGTCAGGCCTTGGCATGCAGTTAACAGCGGAGCATCATCGACAAAAGTCAGACCCCTCGGAATGTCTTTCCGTGCGCTTGTATGTGTGTTAGTGTGGNCTTTTCTGAAGCCCTACTAAAGTTCTACTTCCAGGATATTTTTCTGCCTCGTATACCAAAGGGACAACGCACTGCATTCGTGCGCACTCAGTTGAATAATATTCTGTATAAGGACCATTTCTTGCTAGGCATTACCAACACACCTATCTTATCTCAGTTTTTATTTATATTAATTATAAATTAAATATTGTAATTTATAGGTAAAATACAAATAGATGTCCAGTTTAATAAAAAATAAGGTACTTTTATGTTAAAACCAGTAAAAAAACTTTCTGATGCACGGCATATTTAGCAAACAACCAAACGCGTCATGGATGGGGTACTTTTTCAAAGGTTTGATTCAAAAAAGTGTGAAGAAACTGCGAATAGACTTTAGGAGAGAGGTTACTTTTTAATACATATAATTACGTGCATCCTAGTGTACAGCAATTACTTATCTTAATAATTTTAATNGTGCATCCTAGTGTACAGCAATTACTTATCTTAATAATTTTAATACTAATATTTGACAGTTTTAAGGACAATAAATGGTGGTCACGGCACCCCCGCCCCCTCCCGGTTACGCCATTAGTTTCAACAGTCGCTAAAATGCACAAACGCAAAAAACAGACGAAAATTTTACATATAAAACGAGACATTTCCAAGAAATGTTTGAAATGGAAGTTTAAAAACAAATTAAATTTATGTTTTCCTGGATTTTTTGTAACTGGATATCAGCTCGCGGCAAGGTGCAAAAATTGACTGAAAAAAATGTTGCGGCCTAGACTTGACCTTTCAGACTCGCTTTAATTTATCGTTACACGCGTCGCAAATAAGAATTATTTTCTTACGTGTTGTATCGTGAAGACACACAAACAGTTTCGTTATCGCAANAGTTACACCGACATTAGTGGTGCTAACGCGTGTTAATTATGACGGATAGTATAGTCCACTCACGTTTACTTCCAATTTTTCTGAAGCCCTACTAAAGTTCTACTTCCAGGATATTTTTCTGCCTCGTATACCAAAGGGACAACGCACTGCATTCGTGCGCACTCAGTTGAATAATATTCTGTATAAGGACCATTTCTTGCTAGGCATTACCAACACACCTATCTTATCACAGTTTTTATTTATATTAATTATAAATTAAATATTGTAATTTATAGGTAAAATACAAATAGATGTCCAGTTTAATAAAAAATAAGGTACTTTTATGTTAAAACCAGTAAAAAACTTTCTGATGCACGGCATATTTAGCAAACAACCAAACGCGTCATGGATGGGGTACTTTTTCAAAGGTTTGATTCAAAAAAGTGTGAAGAAACTGCGAATAGACTTTAGGAGAGAGGTTACTTTTTAATACATATAATTACATGCATCCTAGTGTACAGCAATTACTTATCTTAATAATTTTAATACTAATATTTGACAGTTTTAAGGACAATAAATGGTGGTCACGGCACCCCCGCCCCCCTCCCGGTTACGCCATTAGTTTCAACAGTCGCTGAAATGCACAAACGCAAAAAACAGACGAAAATTTTACATATAAAACGAGACATTTCCAAGAAATGTTTGAAATGGAAGTTTAAAAACAAATTAAATTTATGTTTTCCTGGATTTTTCGTAACTGGATATCAGCTCGCGGCAAGGTGCAAAAATTGACTGAAAAAAATGTTGCGGCCTAGACTTGACCTTTCAGACTCGCTTTAATTTATCTTTACACGCGTCGCAAATAAGAATTATTTTCTTACGTGTTGTATCGTGAAGACACACAAACAGTTTCGTTATCGCAANTTACACGCGTCGCAAATAAGAATTATTTTCTTACGTGTTGTATCGTGAAGACACACAAACAGTTTCGTTATCGCAACGAATGGGATATAGATAAATAGTTGATTTATCGCTAGAAAGTTTGTTACTGGTCTGCAAAGAAGTTAGCCAAATCAAAAACTTGATCATTCGATTATAAAAGCTAGAGTGTTGCCGAAAATACATAAGTATGTTGACTCTAAAAGTTTTTCGTGTTTTCCCAGTCTCTCTAGCTATAGGCTTTTTTTTTAGGCCATAACAATGTCAAGCATACATAACCTAGATCAGTAACAAGGTTTACGAAACAGTTACCTACGTGGAAGATCGTTCAGTGTACACTGCCTGCCAAAAATAACACTCGTGTGCGTTATGTATACAGTGGTGTCCGTCACAAGTACGACGGACTTCTGCAGAGGCGTAGGTACTGTACGANACTCGTGTGCGTTATGTATACAGTGGTGTCCGTCACAAGTACGACGGACTTCTGCAGAGGCGTAGGTACTGTACGACGGACTTCTGCAGAGGCGTAGGTACTGTACGCCGGACTTCTGCAGAGGCGTAGGTACTGTACGACGGACTTCTGCAGAGGCGTAGGTACTGTACGCCGGACTTCTGCAGAGGCGTAGGTGCTGTACGCCGGACTTCTGCAGAGGCGTAGGTACTGTACGCCGGACTTCTGCAGAGGCGTAGGTACTGTACGCCGGACTTCTGCAGAGGCGTAGGTACTGTACGCCGGACTTCTGCAGAGGCGTAGGTACTGTACGCCGGACTGCTACTGCAGTGCAGCGCACGAAGAAAGTGCAGTCGAAGCCACGTCGCCTCCGGGCCACACGAATATTGTCTGGTTCGGCACGTCGCAGCTTTCATCGTGCAACTCACGTGGCCTGCTGACCTACTCTTTTTGTCTGTGGTCTTGGTTCGATCCCAGGGTCCGGAGAGAAGGAAGAGGAACGCTTATTAACCTCGCCCTTCCTCGCTTGCTGAACTGATGAGCTGGTAAAGTGGGTCCTTAAAGGAGCACGCTAGACTGCAATTAATGTTACACATTTTAATTTAAGTCTACGAACCAGTGGCGAGGGCTGGAATTCTTTTGCTAGCGGGGTTTCCTTCGTTGATAAAGCAGCGCTTATAAAAAAAATTAGAACTGAAGAATAGCAGATGTAGACACCTATATTATTTACTTACATTTACTGTATAATTCTACCGGTTTATTTATTTAATTTCTCGTTTTACTGATCACTAACAATATTTTTTAATGTGTCCTTCATAT
>NQII01000378.1:698596-759864 GCA_002778355.1 Clitarchus hookeri
TTTGGACCGGAGACCGCCCCATTCCAAGCCTTTCTACGCCTGTGTTTTCAGTAGTTAATATAAAAAAACTAAGTAAGGGCAATGCTATGTAACGTTCTTTCCAATTTAGTGGGCAGATTTTTTCTCATTTTTATTCGCTCAATTGGCGTAGTAACAACTTGCGCTGCAATAAATGTGCACATTCGCAGCATAAGAGCATAGTCCTCGGCAGAATTGTGTGAACATCTGTAACAAATAATTTGGTCTCAAAGTTTGCAAAATCCGTTGGCACGCAATACCTTCTCTTGGTTTTTATTTATTGGCCCCCAGAAACCCTCCACTTGACGTGTCAAAAGGTAATTTATACCCCGGGAGCTCTTGAAAACTGGCATAGCCACGGGTAGTGTCTGGCAAAGTTTGGAGTCTCGTGTCACACCGTCCTATTCGTGTTAACGCGTGATAGGACCGCGGTATTTATTCCTGTTTGTTACTGGTTAAATGTTTGTCAAGGGCGTGGTAAATCACTGTGACCCAAACATAGAAGGAACATTAAAATATACGTTTTTGAAGACTGTCCTGGCACCGAAAGAATCTGCCATATTCACGTACCTCTGTCGATAACCAGGATCACCTGTTTTTCGCGAAAAGGTTTCCGCACGTGCTGGATTTCAATATCCTGCAGGTATACCAGCAGTATTATTTTGCTTATTTGCAGGGATAGGAAAATTTTGCGTTTTAAACGACCTGTAGGATATATTTCATTGTACTATGTATGTCAGAGCCTCAGCTTTCTGTTCATTGCATGCTTCCCAAGTGTGTAGCCAGTTTTACCTACATAACATATATGCAAATGCGTTGGAAGACTAGCTTATCGTAATTTGAACTCGCGATATTTTCCAGTCCCTACTTATTGGCGTAGCGTCTCTGTGAGGAGACATTTTATGACTGGCCAATCAGAATAAGGTTACTCCGATACTCTACGTCTGTGATTCGCGGGCAGACACCTGAGGCGCGTGAGAGTAAAAATCATCCAACCACGATACAGGTTCTGAACTAACGTGTTTTGGAGTACAACTAGTCGTGGAATCTTTTCGCGAAAACAGGTGGCCCTCAGTGGCATGTGGTGAAGTGTTGCTGCAAGGTAAGCTGGTGCTTTCTCATTGCTGTACATTCTCGGTGCAAGCAGCAGGAGCCAGTAACCACCGTGCTGCCTAGGGAAACTGAATGCGTTCCAGCCAATCACAAGCGAGCAGCAAGAGACCCATCACACGCGTTCTGTGGCGTCAGCTGCCGAGCTACATTCTAGTGGCGGAAGTGTAAACTACCTAGCAACAGGGTACAGCACACAGCTAACGCTAGCTTACGCTGCAACAGTTCACCACACGCCACTAGTAGCCCTATCACTAGCCTATGCAGGGACATGAATGTGGTTACTGAGCTCGGTGTGGCCATTGACGGGTCAAGCGNGAGCTCGGTGTGGCCATTGACGGGTCAAGCGGCGAGGCATTCATTCCACTCCAGTGCCGTCAACTGCGGAACAGCAGGTTACAATGGTCTGCAATCCGCGTTTGCTGGGGGCAGCATCTCGACGGCTGTGATAGCTGAAGCTGATATGACACTGTGCATGTTGTCATAATTTATCTTTTACAAGATACAGCAACGCCAGGTGCAACAGCCCGTGTATGCACTATGTACCAGCTGCTGTGCAAGCTGGCATGAAAGATCCCCACTACGCCACATTTAACTGGTGTATGAGTGTGAGTTGTGTACTTATACGGGCACAGTAGTTCACCGTAAAATTGGCCCTAGTTATAAAACCGGTAGCTAATGGCTTGTGTTCAAAAAAACTGTGCAAGTTTTAATATTGCTTATTTACTGTTAGTAAATTGAACAGTCTAATTCCATTTGCTATATATTCGGACTATCAAACAGAAAATGCGATAGCACCTGAGTATTTTTTAAGTATCTGAGTAATTTACATTTGTTCACATGAGGTTATTATTTCTTATGTTATGACACGCGCTCAGTAGTGAAAAAAAAATACAAACAAAATAATGCGTGATTACTGAAATTCTGAACTCAAAATCACAAAAATAAATAAATAAATATACAGCAGTAGCTTGGGCCAACATTTTTATTACAAAGTCGCATATGTAAAACAGCAATTCATTTTAAGTATTGGTCACGCCTTGAGAGTCAATTTTGATTGTNTTATTACAAAGTCGCATATGTAAAACAGCAATTCATTTTAAGTATTGGTCACGCCTTGAGAGTCAATTTTGATTGTCCAAGTGTACGAAAGCTGGTGTATAGAATCTGCGACGGAAAAAAAGTTCTGTTTTTGCGAAATCAGAAAATTTTTCAAGGATTGACTGAAAATGCATTTTAAGTTATGCGTAGAAAAAATTATTTTACAAAAAATCAGTGACTGCTATAAATCAAAAATATGCAAAAAAATTCCTTATTTTAGGCTATTNAAAAAATTATTTTACAAAAAATCAGTGACTGCTATAAATCAAAAATATGCAAAAAAATTCCTTATTTTAGGCTATTTTTAAAAACTGCGAATACATTTCGTAGCGTGATTTTAAATATTTCTTTAGTAACCCTTAGTATCTTTTTTTCAGTGTGAATTATCTCATTTCGGTGGATGAGCGTTTATTTGTACAATACAAACAACACAAAAATTGTAGTTCTGATATGCTGTTTTGCAAAATTATACGGTCTAATTTTTTGTGCATGAAAATAGTACTTGTAAATAATATCTACAAGTTGAACGGCATTTTGTACAAATATAAAATACCTCCAGCCAAATGGCTGGAGGCATTTTGCGTGTCCAATTCCTAGAAGCGTCGGAGCGCTAAGGGCGATCTTGGTAAGCGAATCGAATGTCTGGTAGCCTTTACGCGAAAGGCACAGAAGTACGGCCTTTTTCACGTCGGACTTTCATTGGTGACATTATATTTTTATGGTTTAATAATAAAGATGAATGTGTATTGCAAGTCCCTACGCTATGTAAGTAGTCTGTGCCGAAATATTTTACCTATTAATGATTGTAATACATTCATATTAATCGTATTAGCCCTTATTCACTTTAAAAAAATATACATTAGAGACGGGAATAAAAAGGAGGAACTATCATCGGACGTGGGAAATTACTTAAATTTTATTCGTAAGCAAACGTAGCTCAGAAATTTTGAAACGTTTTTTAATGACAAATATTTGACTGAAGTTCTGCGCACTATTTGGGGACGAGGGCAGACGGTGGCCTTTAACTTAAGGCCGTGATCTTCCATTTCTGCAGCTTTTGCGATAATTAATGTTTTAAACCCAAATGGCAGCCAATATTGTAAAATTTCTCTTCCCATTTTGTTACAACTAGTTTTTATTATCTAATCTAAATTTAACACAAAAGCGGTATTATTATATCTAATTAACTAATTAACAATATTTTCGTTTTTTTAATAATTTGTAAAAAAAACTATACAGTTTTTTGTGTTTATAAAATTAGACTACATGATAAAAACAATTAACAAAAAGGCCAGAGCTACTTTACAATATCGGCCCTCGTTTGGGTTCAAATAATTAATTTTCGTAAAAGCTGGAGAAATTGGAGATCATGGCCTTAACAGTTGTTTGAAGCCTTCCTTCTCATCAAGCGAACTTGAGAATTTTCCTCGTCCCCGACACACAATCCGAAGTAAAAATGAGGCCAGCTGAAGTAATTTCTTCGCCTATGCTGTTGTTAGCGTCTTCTCTCCAGATCGGCCACAGTTTGTGCAATATAAATGACAGGGGGGGGTGATTATTTTTAGCCGGGAAGGGTGTCAGCCAGCAAGGGAGAGCGGGGGTAGGTCTCGCGAACTGCGAAGAGGAGTGAGCGTGAAATGAAGGGAGTCGCTCGCCAAGAATACCCTCCCACGTGTGCACGAGTGTCCATCTCCGGCCAAGCGCCCTTTTAAAAGATGCACCTGTCTGTGTTTCAACACAGACTGTGCCGTTTAGCACGCCGCGTAGCTGAGTTGTGCAGCCCGCATCGTCTGTTCCTGTGGTTGTGACGTCACATCCTCGACCAGCAGGCTGAAGCTGGTTCACAATCAAAAAATTATGCATTAAGGATGTTGCCTGGTTTGAAGGCAGTGACAATTCGGTATAGGGAAGTACATGTTACAAGTGGGAATCGTGCCGGACGATGCCGCTGGTCGGCGGGTTTTCTCGGGGCATCTCCCGTTTCCCTGACCCTTGCATTCCGGCGCTGCTCCATTCTCACCTCATTTCACCCTCATTGGCTCTCGAGACCTCGTTGTTAAGAACCACCCAAATACCTCAACTCAAACTCAACTCAACTGTACTCTGCCTCATTTGACTGTAATACCGCCGGTGCCTATCCTACGTAACAGGAAGATGCTAAGAACACTTGGAACGAGGGTTTTCCGGGCCTAACCTTTCCGACAAATCAGAAGCCGAGTTTTCAACCACTTTTCCTTCTATACCAAGTCTATGATTGGTCATGGTGGAAAATCTGCCGTGACAACACGGTCGTCCGCAATATTTACGAATTTTTCCTCGTTGGGTTTACCCATGACACTTGATGAACGTTATTCGTTCACTGCCTAACACTGACTTTCTTAGAGGATACTTTTCCTGTGTCAGTTAACAGTAACGGAACTCAACTTACCTTCAAAGTTTGAGGTTATGTTCAATGGTTTATTTAATAAAATATCAAGATTAACCTAGTCTGTCTTCCTACGCATTTGTACAGGAATAGACGCAGCTTTGTGCAGATATTCAATAAGTTGCACCGTAAGGTTAGGTGTTACCTCATTTCTCACCTGCTGTGCCGTAGCACACTTGACACGCGTTCCGGAGGTTGTGGGTCCAAGCCTGACGAACTAGCATTTCCGGTTGTTTTCCCCACCACGTATTCTATCTGCAAGCCCAGAAAAATTACTCTGCTTCTACTAGTTCTACCTCCCTAGATCCCTATTTTGCTTTTGTGTACTATTCGTATTTTAGCTGATATTCGCGTAAGAAAATTTCAATACGAAATAACTCACACCTTTGACATATTTGCAAATGAGAGTTTGAGTTTAGACTTACGCCATTTGTATTGAAATTTCCGATTAATTTTAGCGGTTTTGTGAGTCTTAACATTTTTTAAGTGCAGAAAATGTATAGATGTGATGACAAGATTCACGGTGTCCGACACAGACAAATTCCAGAGAATACTTTCAGAGATGTGCTTCATCATTGGCATTAGTGTAACAGTCGGCTAACTGAACGCATTGTCTAATGTCTGTTGTAATGAAGTCGCCATTAGGTACAGTTTAGACTTCATTCTCATCTGCCTTTTCCGAGGTTACGTTAGACAAATCTGCACAGGAATGCCAAACTGCACTGGTGCATCGATTGATGTGAGTGGTATGACAAATGGCATGACACATCAGCGCGGTAAAATTGATTTATTAATAAATTTGATTTATTAAACATTACAACACAAGAAGTACAACAATGAATTTCAAAGATGCAAAACATTCCAGCTAAAATGGCTCTTCCAAGTGGACACAATGTTGAAGGAACAAAAGCGTGCAGACTACTGAAACAGATTATTCGTCGTGGAAATGAATGAGCCATTGTTAATTTTGTGGGGTTTTTTACACTCGTTATTGGCACTCTGCTTTCCGATGCTGCAGAATTCTGTTTAAAATAAGACATCGTCAGTTTGAAGTTACTGTTTATGCCAAAATGATGGCCGAATCCATATCCGTCAGACATGATGGGAGGCATTATTAAGGATTATTCACATTATACAAACCACACTAACGCAAGGCATTGTAATAAAGGAATGCTATCAGGTAAGAAAGCAAATCACTTCTTGTTCGTATCTGTGCCACCATTATTAACGCGTGTTATATCAACGACTTGTGAAGATGATGGGCTACTGTTTCTATAGTGCCGTAGGCCATATGTTAGCGAGACAATGCCAGGCGGAAGAACAAAATTACCCTCGTAAAGGATAACATATTAAACTTTTGTCCAGGTCCATTTTATCACCGCGTTATTACTGATTAATAACGTAAGTAACATACGCCAACTATCGAGCGTAGAAGTACGACTATATGCAAGAATATGCTGACTAACTTTCAACACAGATGAACCACACTGTTTTAGAATGTTTCATTCTATGTCCAGGGGAGTAAATCAGGTACTAGTGATAATCGCCACATTTATCCTGTTACAATGCTAATCATTTCTTCGTTACTCGGGACAGGTGTTTTACCCGAAAATATTTATGGCCATGCTAGACTTTAATATCCTACGTTCACAACCACAATTTCCTTTGGTTATTGGCCGCGTGTCTACGTGAGAAGACGTGTTCCTATTTGACTGGGCCAATCAGAATGAAGTACTCCGATACTGAATGTCCATGATTCGCGGACAGACGCTTGAGGCAAATGACATTTAAAATCAACCAACCACGAAAGTGCATATGAACGAAAGTGTTTTGGAGTACAACTGGTCTTAAAATATTTTCACGAAAAACACCTGTCCCTATTCATTACCGCTAGATAACATGTTATGTGAAATTCAAAAAACACATCTCAGCTCTGTCAGTATTCTATAGGTGGTTGTGAAAACCACAAAATAAAAAGAGGGATTGTTCTTGACGAAAGCGAATTTCAGGACCGCAGCAAGACAGGGATAAATGAAGCCTTTTATTCTTCCTGCGTATATACTGAGCCCCTTGTCACAACCTTAGTTAAAATCCATACCAGGTTTTAAAATAACTGCATTTTCAAGATACAAATAGGTCTTGCATGTGTTACGATGTGTATACAGATTAATAAACAAAGCATTGAGCAATCCAAAACTCTAACTTGTCACGCAAGTACCCCGCTTTTTGTGCTAACTGGTTTAGAAGGTGGCGCGCATCTTATATAGCAAACATCAAAGTAATAGCATATTTATATTTATTACACCATGCACTCATTTATCGCTGTCTTACTTTGATTACGATTAGCTCAACATTAAAACTGCGGCCGTGTAAAATTCTTAAAACTATGAACGCCATGTGTTCGCATGCTGTACGAACGACACTTTAGAGTGTTGAGTTTCTTTGTGAGTGTGGTAATACTAAAAATGTTTTAAGTCGTGTGTACATTTTCTCTCAGGAGTTTTACCTTAAATCGGTGAAAGGAAGTGACGAATTACGTTAAAGAGGCTGGAATGGCACTTGTTTGATGAGAGCCACGCCGCAAAACCCTCCCCAGTAAACACGTTTTAAGTTCGAACCCGCTAATGTACTGTTGGCGAAAAATGCATTAGTCTGTATTTGCACGACATAATGTTCAACTCGTAGACTTTACTTGTGGTGGCCAGTTCCGAAACGTCTTTAGTCCGTTTAGCAGAACTTGTGGATGATAAATAAAAACTTACGAGATAAAACTTTGCAACTAATTCCTTTGAAATCATTTCACGCGTCAGTATTAGTTAATAGATAATTAATATTTAATTAAGTTTATCTACCAAGACCGTAATTGTTTGCTTAAAAGGGAAAAAACATGTTAAACAAGGGACAATTTGTAACAATACATAGGAGAAGAAACGCTTTGCAATTGGCTGCCTCACAAGTACGATTTCCTTGCACAAAAAAAGTTTAGACAGCATATGTTTTGCATAACCTTACTGGCATGTAAAAATCACGACCTTAGTGTTTTATGGATGTAAAAATTAGAAAAACCAACTTACTTTACACAATTAGGTATTTCACACTGAAATAAGGTACGATGACTGACTTGAAGAAATTTTTAAAATCACGATGTGAAATGGAATTGTATTGGAAAGGTCTTATTAGCGGCTTATAAAATAACATATGACCTAACTTAAACTGACTCCGCCACGGGAGGTCGGAGATATGAAATGTATTCGCAATTTTTAAAATGTGCTAAAAATAAGGAAATGTTTGCATATTTTTGATTTGTGGAAGTCTACGACTTTTTGTAAAATAAATTTTGCTAACTTAATTTTAATATTATTTAGTGCACTACCCTTCAGCCACCCATGCTAAATATTCTGTAATTGTTTTTGTTGATTTTAATTGTACGTGACAAAAACACATACATTGTGATTTTGTTATGCCATAAAGCAAATTAACGATGTTGTGATAAAGTTAATAAAGTTAACCATTTACAAAGTCTTATGTTACTATAATGCAAATATTCTGTTGAAGTGTTAATGCTGATAAAGGAAGTAATGTTGCCGCAACGAAATGTTGTATTATGCTAAAAATAACGGGAAGAACAAAATATTTTGTGTTACGGCGACGTTAAAGTAATGTCCAACCAACACAAGTTTACACTGACTTGGCGTTGTAAAATGGCGGATATTAGTGAACAAAGATAACCTCGTAAAATGAAACCACTATATTTAACTTTTAAAGAATAGTATGAAATGTAGCTTAGACCAGCTCTCAAGCCTTGCAAAGCAGTTAATGTGTGCCAAATATGCATATATTTGTAGAGAATAATGTATTCCTACATAACGAAAGAGAACTACAGTTTGTCGTTATATTGTACTGAATACCTAAAATTTAAATCCCATTAATACATGGTAAAATATAGCAATTAGCGGAACGTTAGTTTTCAAAAAGTGGAGTACGGTAAGCTCGCAGGGCAATGGTTCTATTCCGCTCCCGGTCGAAATTTTTTTCCGTCGGTAATATTTATTTTTGTGACAAAATAATTGTACGTAATTTAATTTACATCGGAATGTTTTTTAAAGAAAATAAAGTACAATAAATTTTTATCACAAATGTTAACATTAATTTGACACAGCATTTGTTCTGCCGCAACATAAATACCACCTTAATGTTTACAGTACAGTAAGAAGGTAACGTTGTTACGAAAGAAGTTAATGTTATATTAATATTAATTGCTTAGCAATTTATTACATTAACAGCAACATTACTTACTGATGGCTCACAGATAACAAAAAATTATTGTTATAGTATTATTAATACTTCCGCACACAACATTAGACAATTTTCTGTTATATGCGATCATAAATTGCTTTATCCGAGGAAAGGGTACTTACAAGTAATGCCTACAGGTTGAAATGTATTTCGTACAAATATAAAATAATGATTTTTTAGTGACCAGAAGCTTTTAGAGCGTGTCAGAATGCCACCTTCGAAGGACGTAGACGGGCGCTTTTCTCTTGCAACCATAGAAGAGTTAGGCGGACTGGAAGTGACGAAACGGAAGGAAGGAGGAAAACGAAGGAAACTCAATCTCATGAATATCGTGATAAAATCGACATTTATGTTGTATGATTCCCTCCTGCTTTGCATTCGCTATTTAACACTGTTCTTTTTTTTTTTTTTTGCTTCATTGCGTCCTTTGTCATAATTAGAATAAGCAGAATATCATCAAGAAGCATTCTTGAACTTAACATAGTCACAGGAAGTTAGATTAAAATTTATTCGAAAATTCCTTCCGATCGATGAAAAAGTGCTGTACTCGCATGGGACGCCTCAAAAGCTGAATACCTCGTCTTGTTACTCGTAAAACTCAAGAAATGTGTTTGCGAATGGGACTGATAAAAATCAAAGCGTTGGGGAATTACATCGTTAATCCATACGCCGGTGTGCGCGTGTCGATATAATTTATTTATATAAAATACAGCCTGGCTTCTGTCTTCTCGTAAGAAAGTTGTGGCTATGTGCACTTGGGACGTCAAGAGTTCGTACATACACGTGAAACGCCATGTGTTGCGTTCAGGGAGTTACCTTGACATTTCATTTTGCATACTTCATTTGCAGTCATTTATTTGAACATGTACGTTGATAATTTATTATTAAGTGCTACAGTTAGTAAATATTGATTTTCCGTTCAGCACTGTAAAATCTTGATGGGCAGTTTTGTAATGTCAGCTTTCTTCGACCTGCACATATAATAATATATTTATCGGTTAAGGCAATAACTACATCCACCCGTAAAGCCTAATGTTGAATAAAGATATAAGTTATTACTACGCAATGAGCTGATATATATATATACATACATATGTGTGAGTGCACGCGCGTTGATTGCTGCAGCTGTTAATCAAGATTTTTACTATAATCCAAAAAATATTAATTTCTGCATAATATGACAGTTTTAAAACATCTGAGACAAGTAATTGCAGTTGTATATGTTACAATTAAAAATAGTTAAATGTGAGACAAAAAATCTTGCACACTTTTAATCTGAATTTATATTCTTGCTAAGAATTATAGTTAACAATAGTAGGATTGTCAATTTGGCGGAGGTTTCGGTCCTCTGCCACTGAACAATTTAGTGTTGATACAAGAAAATTTCTATAAGTTTTTGACGAATGATAAAACCCTTATGAAATAATGGCGCGATTCGCCCTGTCTTGTTCATATACGTGAATAAAATTCATTAACTTTGAAAATGTAACTCCTGCAGCATTCGGGGTTGCGGTGGTGTAATGGTTAGAATACTCGCCTCCCAGGTAGGCGAACCGGGTTTGATTCTTGCGGGTTCGCTCGCAGAATTTCATAAGTAGGAATCGTGCCGGACAATGCCGCGGGTCGGCGGGTTTTCTCGGGAATCTCCCGTTTCCCCCGCCCCCTCATTCCGGCACTGCACCATACTCACCTCGCTTCGCCCTCGCCGGCTCTCCAGACCTCTACACTCCACTCCACTCTGACAGCGTTCCTTTGGGTGAAAACCAACAACCACGGAGGCTGTCATGCACGAGCGAGGATAAACAACAGTTCTTCTTTACGTCGGACGGTCACGCACGGGAAGCCCGAAGACGACAGGAACTTCCTGCTTTGTTATTGTGAACTGTTATCTATTTCGGTTTTTAGATTCGTCACAATAATGTTTGTTTCGTGGCAGCTTTGTGCTCAAGTTCGGCTTCCGTGCCGAACGAGCGCTACATCTAGGCGAGGCCGGCCACCAATAACCCTGAGCGAGTGGGGTGGGGTGCGGTGTATTTTGCCTTCGGCGGGATATCTTCGCCAGCGACGCTGTGTACAAGATCCGTAACTGCAAGCCATTGACTAAGTACGAATACTTTACACCGCAATGTCGGAAACGAATTTCACTAGCGCATTCAACTGTGAAACGTGTAAAAAAAATGGATGTAATTCTTATCCCGTAATGTTCTTCATTGTACGTTCGCCTGTTCCATTTTAATTAGGTGGTAGTAATGTGACGGACATTTCCTCGTGGGTGTACAATGGAAGGAGGCGCTCAAAACAGACGCAATTCCACATAAGTGCCGCAAGGTTCGCTGATAAAAAGTGGTTTGCAATATGTCTACCATGTGCCCTGGACTGGCATACAGGAAATTTTCTTAATAAAACGTAAACTGATTTTCGTCTTCTCCGCAAAAATTACCAAAAAGAACTGTCAAATTCTCACGTTTCAACATTGCTGTGCAATTTGTTTACATTTCGTTTTACAACAAAAACTGATATTTCACTGCAAAAAAAAATAACACGTTGCTTAATTTGACTACATCGTATCTGCATTTCAAAAGTAGTGTACTAGCACACTTAAGCACTTATTTACGTAACCGGTTTGCTAAACTTATTAGAAACTACGCGTTTTTAAACATCCCTGTAAGAATAAAACCAATTCTAGGCTGTTCACTGTTAATTGAGTACTTTTGTGAGTCTGCGTAGGATCTATATCTCTTCTCATTTTGTGACCTGCGTTATTTAAAACTAACACTGCAGTAGGCGTGGTCACTTTATTCATGTGTCCTGCCAAGTAAATCCTTTCAATTGTTAGCATTATAAATGTGTTACTAATATACCTGAAGAGCCAAAAAAACTGGTACACCTGTCTAATATCGTGTAGGGCCCCCGCGAGCACGCAGAAGTGCCGCAAGACGACGTGGCATCGACTCGACTAATGTCTGAAGGTATGCAGGAGGCATTGAAATCTGCGCCAATTTGAGAAAGGGTTCTGTCACGTGTAATGATACCTCGTCAGTCGTCGTTTGTCCCGTTCTTTCACGATTTTTTTCCGGCCGCAGCGATGTCGAAGATTTGATGTTTTACCGGATTTCCGATATTCACGTTACACTCGTGAAGTGGTCGTACGCGAAAATCGATATTTTATCTCTACTTCGGAGATGCTATGTCCCATCTCTCGTGTGCCGAAAATAACACCACGTTCAAACTCACTCAAATCTTGATAACCTGCCATTGTGGCAGCAGTAACCGATCTAGCAACTTGGCCAGACACTTGTTGTCTTACATAGGCGCTGGCGACAGCATCGCGTTACTCTGCATACGCACGCATATACCAGTTGTTTTGGCTCTTCAGTGTACAATCCGTACAGAAATGCGTATAATAAGAAATACTACACTGAGCTGTCATAAATTTAATTATTACACTCGCAATACAACGTCAAGTGTTAAGAACTATATTTTTATTTGTTCAGTTTCAACCTACATCGGAACTTGCATGCCAGTATGTAGTGTTTTCAAATGTTTTTTTTCTTTCGAAAAAGTGTACACTGTACCACGGATAACCTATAATTGTTGGGACACACACAATGATACCGCACAGCTGGCATGCATGTCCGAGATTCCCTCTACGCTGCAAGCACATCCTGGGGGAGATATTTATTTTGCTTGTGTTTTTTCCTTTTTGAAACTACATTCTAGTCTAATCTACTTCATAGCACTACAATTGTTATCTGTATTTTTTTTTATATTGAGCTTTCGGCTTGCACTAGGTCATCAACAGTTCTTAAAGTACTCTTCTTGAGACTTTTTTCAAACTTCCCACAAAAAAAAAGAGCTATTAAAACTGCAGAGATAAAAAAGTGCTCGAGATTATTTCTGCTTACATAATGTATTTGCGTTGCAAACACCTGTCAATGTTTCCATTCCGACCTCAACATTGAACGGTGTATTTTTTTAAATTTTTTTATTTCAATGTTACTGTCTTGTTTGTTTTTGGTTGTATCCATTGAAACCTAGCAATGATGTGTAAGATTAAAGTATGCTAGGCATACAAATACATTTTCGTCTTAAAAAAAGCCTTTAAAATAATTTTCCCCCACTCGCTTCATGTTTACAATTGCCAGACAACAGAACAAGGCATCCGTAAGGAAACTGAGAAGATTTTTTTAAATTCCGAAACTGCTGCTTACCAGCTAACATTTACAACGCACACGCCCGTATTTAATTATCCGTTTAAGAGGAAAATAACTTGATAACACTATAAGTGTTAATATTAATAATCAATTATTACTACTGTATGCAAATTTTGATGAGTCATTTTAGTAGCAAATTTAGAGGGAGAAGTGGACTTATAGCCGAGCTCAATTTCTAAGGGAGATTTACGCTCTTGAAAATTGAGTATGGAAATGGAATTTTCGCAATATATCAGAAACGGCATGGAATTAAACTACGATTATTTGGATTACGTTTCGTTTTATTGAGATATTCAACCTATTAAAAACAGGAGTTAAAACATTCCGCCTTCAGAAAAAATAATAGGGGTTGCCACCCTCTAATTGCATACAATTTTTTGACCTTAAAGTTTTATGGAAATTTCGTGCTGTATTATTGAGCAGTACGTCCTACTTAACAAAAAGGCCCTCTTTTTTGCACGTGCCTAGGACCCACCGTTTCCTTTTAAAAGGCTCACAAAATTTTCAGATGAGATGTTACAACGCCTGACATGTATGCAATACTAGTACACGCGGAGGTAAACACATCGTAAGCAACCGATATCGGGCCGTCTAAACGTAAGTGGACTTACGTGGGAAATGTACTTACGTGATACAATAGTGTATTGGGCATACGCATTAACGTGCTTTGTAGCCATCATCTTGTTTAAACAGTATAAAGGTTCACACAAGTCAGTAATTACAAAATACTGCATTCATTTTTATGATGGTCAGTGTAACTATTTTCCTTACCGATGTTGGTATTTCTGCTGGTACAAATTACGTGCTAGACGACTGCAGCCTGCCGCACCATACATCAAATGCATGTTGACTTATTCCTCCCATGTAAACCTCGACATGCTGTCTACAGTGCAGTCCTACACACCTGTAAGCCCAACACACACCGCCCATCTCGTTTTACTTGTGCTTTCGGTAATAGTCGGCCCAACATCAGTTGCCTACAATTTCATTTTCTCCAAATGCACTAAGTATTGCCTACATGCCAGGCGTTGTAACATCACAGATGAACAATTTGTGAGACATTTCAAAGGAAACGGTGGGTCCTAGGCACTTGCTACCAGAGGGCCTTTTCTGTTAAGTAAGACATACTCCTCAATAAGACGGCACAAAATTTCCATTAAACTTTAAGGTAAAAATATTGTACGCAATTAGATGGTGGCCACCCTTATTATTTTTGTGAATGTGGAAGGTCTTAACGCCGGTTTTTTAATAGGCTGATGATCTCGATAACACGGAAAAATTCCAGGGAATCGTGGTTTAATTCCACGCCGTTTATGATATTATGCAAAAATTTTATTTCTAAACTCGATTTTCAAGGGCGTCTATCTCCCTTAGTTGTATTACACATGTCTACCTCATTTCCCACAAGGAATCTCCTTGCAAAATATTTCGGGCGAGTTTCCGAACAGCCCGTATGCGTATACACAAGAACACATGTACGAGCAAATTACCATGTGTAAATACCTGGTAACATGATTAACAATCATAATATTTTTCTAAACAGGGTTAGTACAGGGGACAAGACTTGGTGTTTGGCATACAATCCTGTAATAAAGCATCAGGGTTGCAAATGTGTTGGCGAACATTCTCCACGACCGAAGAGATTGTGCTTCCAAACATCAAGAGTGAAAACTGTGAGACGATATAGTGTTCTTGACAACCAAAACGTCGTGGACAAAGAGTTCGTGCAAACAAGGTTGTACTCTCATCCCCCCTTTCCGCCATGATTTTTCACTTGTGTTAGCATCCCGGTGTGTTCGACGGCAATCTCATATTAGACATTTCTGCTGCAGAAATCCATACTGCCATTCACATAACGTTTATTTCCCCCAGATTACCTCCTGTTTTCTTAGATGAGTGTGCAGCTGAAGGGTGCAATATTTGATACCAATGAAGATATTTTAGAGAACAGTAGAACTGCTAAACAGAATTCTTTTAGAGGTTTTTTCTCATGCCATGAAGCAGTGGTAAATATGTGATAATCTCTGTATATAATCTACTTGATTATATTCAGAATAAGTAAACAGGGAGATATTACTTGCCTTCTTCACATGAAAAAGTCCAATATTGTTGCAACAAAAAATTACTATTGATGGATTTCTTTAAACGGTATGTTGTATTAAAATTAATAATTTTGTGACAAAGTAAATAAAGTTAACTATTTACAAAATCTTATGTTACTATAATGCGAATATACTGTTGAGGTTGTAATGTTATAAATCCTCCAAGTAATGTTGATTCAACCAAATGTTTTATTACGCTAAGAATAACAGGAAGAACAAAATATTTTATGTTACAGCGGCTTAAGGAAATGTCCAGGCAACACAAGGTTACACTCACTTGACGTTGTTAAATGGCGGATAGTCTTGGACAGCGATAATCTCGTAAAATGAAACCACTATATTTAAATTTTAAAGCACACCATGATAACTAAATGTTGCTTAGACCAGCTCTCAAGTCTTGCAAAGCCGTTTACGAAGTATTTCTACATAACGAAAGAGAACTTAATTTTGTCGTTATATTATTATATTAAATTCCCATAATTTGAAACATAGCCAGACGATTCCCTTTCTGGCTGTATATTTTTTTTCGTTTGTAAAATTTATTTTTGTGAGAAAATAATTGTACTTCATTTATTTTACAACGTAATGTTTTTGAAGAAAAGCAAATACAAGAAAATTTTAACACAAATGTTTATCAATTCAACACAAAATTGGTTTTGCCGCAACATAAACACCACGTTAATGTTGGCAGTACAGTAAGGAGGAAATGCTGTTACAATAGTTCTTAATGTTACATTTATATTAATAGCTCAATAGCACATTACATTAACAGCAAACATTAGTTACTGACGGTTCACAGATAACAAACAATTACTGTTGCAGCAACATTAATAATGTTAGCCCAACAGTAGATCTTTTTCTGTGGATATTGTTATTGGCTTCGTCTGCGAAATTTTGAATCATACACTATGTTATGGTGTTGGTCTCCTGGTCCGAAATAGTGTTCATTGACACTGCATTGGTTGTCGTGTGATTCCGATGGTAATTTCATTATATCGTAAATATTTCAATTGTTTTTTTATTTATTTATTTGGTTTTTCGTGTTCCCAAATTAAGATCCCCGAATGTCAAGGTCGGTTCCCGAAGGTCAAGGTCACAAATAAAGGGCACACAAGATGGTTCGATGTACCTGAGATTGATGTTAATGCTGGTGAAATTTAATATTGCAGCAACGAAAATTTAATAATGAAGATGAAGTACACATTACTAAAGGCTGTTCACGGTAGAGTGAGCACTTTTGAGGCGCTAGTTACTTTTTCCTTTCAGCCATATCCAAACCTTTAACCACCTTTTTAAATAAATATTTCCTTGTATGCAATAAACACAGTGTGTATTTTCCACAGCACTCGGGAGTTAACGTGTAAAGCTAAAATAAAATATATTCGACTATTATTACACAAGAGAGGGCTTTCAAAAGTGCTCACTTTACCGTAAATAGCATATCATTAGAGGAGAGTAAGATGTGCTTGTCATCACACACATAAAACTATTTAAAATTATTTTCGGGGAATCGTGTCTCTTTTTTTTTTTTTTTTTGCAACGACTTCATAGTGAAGTTCGAGGTCAAAGAAGGTCAGTGTCACAGATGATTGGCATGTGCGGCCATCGGACTGGAATTCTGTATAATGGACAGTGAAGGCATACTGATAGTTATATACATTTTTGGTAGCAAATAGATTGTTATGTAATTTGAGATTTGTCTAGTTTTCTTGGGTGTTTTGGTGTTCCGAAGGCTATAAAGTCACTTTCATGATCACCAGTGGTCAAGATTGCAGATCAGTGGCATAGAGACAAGCATGTCCGCAGATGTGTGTATGTATCCGTATATACATAAACACACTAGGTAGGGACATGACTGTAGCATACTGTAGGGAATGCTGGGCTCTATATATCATTTTTAACAGATTTAATTTTTTTTTTAGTTTTAAGATTTTTGAGGTTATCAGTGCCAGGTTCAAGGTCACTAGAATTCAGAGGCGGATATCAATGCCATACACGTATGATGACACACCTAAGATATCGATGTAGCTGTAACATTCGTGGGATTTGATTTGGCGGCCATTGGACTGGGGTGATTGTTTAAGAGCCTGGTAGTATGTGGTGGTCATCACGTATGTACCACATTCCTTTAAAACAGATTGTAATTTTTCAAATTTTTTTGACATTTTTGGTCGTTTTCAAGTTTAAGGTCACTGTGGGGTCAAGGTTGAAAATCATTGGTGTATAAGTAGGCCGACACCTGACATAGCATGGGCTGAAACTTGGAAAATTTCTTTATGTTGGCCATCGGGCCAGAACAAGGAAGTAATATCACTGTAGGACACACTGATTATCATGTAAATAATAATATAAATTTTTTCTGAATATTTGCATTATCTTTTTGGTGTTTAATACTTTTAAGGTCACAATCAAGTTCGAGGTTACTGCATGCCAAGGTTGTGGTCGTCCAAGTCAAGGTCACATGTGTGTAACATAGCCGCCGCCGGCCATGGGAAGTCAATACGACCGACTTACACCTGCACCTTCCTCTTGCTTGACTTCTTTTCCTAGAACTACCATTTCATATCTACTACTGGTTTGTCGTTAACACAAAACTTCTGTTGAATTCAAGTTTGCTTTTCATATTTCCTTTGTTAAATTGAATGTTTTATTTTTTTTAAATTTTATATCTTTACTTATTTATGGAAATACTGTGGTCATTCAGTATTATCAGTAGTAACTACATCATGAAAAACGAAATAGGAGTGTAGAAATAAAATAATGACGTGACATGTACTAAAATAAATCGAAAAAATCGAAAATGTATATATAAATAACATAATACACATATGTACCGTAAATACTTACCAAGCTGTGTGTTGCAACGCTTCAGCCCTAAACAGTTATTTTCATAGGTTTTGCAATTATGAGGACGCATAAAACCCGCAACTGTATATTGTGTTTGTTCTGAATATGTGTTTGTGTAAATAGTTTTTAAATGAACGTCAGCATTCTGTTTTTATTGTAAATACACAATTTATTAATATTTTAATATTTTAATAATTCACAGTTATTGGATTTGCCTTTCAAAACTACAGGTATGGGAGGAGAAACCCATGTCGTCCTCAGCATTTCTGCACGTGATATGTTCTACTATACTAAAATCGCAAATATAAGTAAGCATAAAATTATTAAGGATTATATATATGTGTATAGATATAAATGCACATATTATAAATATCCTCTTTTGTCATGATTATGGAATGACCCAATATTATTTAAAAGTTTATTTCTTAATTATTTTTCTAGAGATGTAGGCGAAATGGCCACCGGAGATTATCGTTGGTTCGTTAATAGTTAAAAACAGTGACGTTAAAGGTTGGGAGAACTAATTCCAAGGTAATGCAGTTGGTGTATTCCGGGTTTTCTTGGTACCCATGTGTCTTTCCAATATTCTCTAATCTAGACATGGGAAACGAACCAATTATTTCCACGAACTACTCATTTTTAACTCCTTGCATAGATTCTAGGTTAATCAGGAGGCATTGATCAGTATACTTAGACTTGATGTGCCGAATAGTGTAACGCAAAATGCAAACGAACAATATAATTTTAACACTGCGGCAAGAATGCAGTGAGTTCATGGAACGACTTCTCGTATGGCAGTTACGCGGCCGCTCCGATGGAAAGCGTTAGAGGCGATTGTGATCGTTACACTAAAGTTCGCGTGTTTTATGGGTTATTCACATTTTATGGGTTATTCGCAGTCGAACTCTGGTGACAGTTTGCGCGTTGCATTGTTCCACTCGCTTCAGAGGGCTGTGTCATTTGCCCAGCAGCGGTTGAGGGCGCTGGTTGTTTCACAGCATTCTGTAAAGTTTATATCATCTTTATGCTGTTTGTCCTCTCTGAAGTCAAATACGTGCCTCTTAGTTCTTGTTAGCTACATTTCAAGCTTTATAATTTTCAACTAAAATTATATGTTTGTTTTATCGAATTTTTATCAAACGTATACTTTATCTTTGGTTTTTGAAGTATCATCGGGTGTCAGACGAGATACGGACGGTGCAGTCTTTTGGGTCACCTTAAGTATTGGAGCCTGTAGGGTGAACTGATTTTCTTCTGCAACCAAAGGCAACAACACAATATGTTTTATTTTTCCGTAATAACAGGTTTGCCTATGTTGCAAAACACGTAAGCAACACATAGGAAATTCAACTTAAATATTGTAGGCACAGATTTATTCCAGAATAAATATAGGATAAATATAGGATAAACGTAATCACAAATCAAAGTAGTTCTTTATACAGCAACACTTGTTTGTCTGGCTTCTTAATGACTCATTTTTGAGCAGTCGGTGTTGTCACTCTTAACTCAATGGCTTAGTACACCGATCGTTGCTGTTGTTAATTTCGTAATTTCGTTTGAACAAGTATTCCAATTTAATTGTGTTATAGTTCATTGGCCGTATCTTCACTTGTCTGTTCCGGTAGAAGACTTGAAAAGTTCTATATTTGTCACGAATGTAATTTTTAAATTGTACATCTAACCACTTACCGTTTTTGTTCGGAAAGCGTTATAGCTATTGATGTAGCACTAAATATCTAGAAAAATTACATTAACCTCTATGGCCATCTCGGATATCCTTGACCGTGACCCCGGGTGACCTAGAACCCGAAAAATTGAGAAAAATAAAATGTAAAAAAGAGGGTAAAATCGCGTTATTGAACCCGACCGCCATCTTGTATATCCGTGACGTCGACCTTGCCCCTGGATAACACTGAACCATAAAAATCAAGCAAACTCTCAAAAAATTGTTAAAAATAAAGATAACTGTGAGTAAAAGGAAAAATTAAAAAATATAAATTATCGGCAATTGTAGAAGGATTATTTATTTATGTTTTGACACAAGATGAGGAATCGGAGCCATCTGCAATCTTGTTTGACGTCACAGGCGGGTGTCGCGCTCAGCGACCTGGGGAGCTAGGTTTTTTTACATTATTGACCCCCATCCACTATATCGGATGGGGGTGACCTTGACTTTGACCTGACCTGGTAACCTTACACTTGAAGAATCGAGAAAATCACGAAAAAAAGCAAAAAATCTAAAACTCGAGGAAAATATTAAGTTAATGACTCCAACCGCCATGTTGGAAGTGGATGATCTTGACCACGGTGACCTTAAATTTGAAAAAAGAAAATCGTAAAATCTATAAAAACTTGCGAAAATCGAAAACAATTTGATTACTGATTACGACAGCCATGTTGGATGTGGGCGACCTTGACCCAGTGACCTTCAACTCAAAAATTCTAAAAAATTTGTAAATAAATAGAAAAAAATTTTAAAACCGAGGAAAATATTACGTTACTGTCCCCAACCGCCATTTTGTATGTTGGTGAACCTGACCCCATTGACCTTGAACATAAAACATTGAGAACAAACCGTAAAAATCGAACAACTCTTAAAACTTGATTAGAAAGAATTCCATTACTTTTCTCGATCACCATATTGTATGTGACTGACCTTGAAGTGACCCCAGTGACCTTAAACTAAAAACAATGAAACAAATCGCAAAACATTAAAAAAAATCTCAATTCGAGGAAAATATGACGTTAGTGACCCCAACCATTATGTTGTATTGTGCGACCTTGACCTTGATCCCAGAGACTTTAAACTCGAAAAATCTAGAAAATATGTAAAAAAAAATCTGAAAATTGAGGAATAAATTATTATACTGACTCCGACGGCCATGTTAGTTGTGGGTGACCTAAATTATTATACTGACTTCGACTGCCATGTTAGTTGTGGGTGACCTTGACCGCAGAAACACTTAACTAAAAAATCAAGAAAAAATAGCAAAAAAAAAAAACAAGTTTCAGAAATCGAGAGAAAAATTACATCACTGACCCCGACCATCATGTTGGATGTAGGTTCCCTAGACCTTGACCCTGGTGACATTATACTAGTAAAACCCAAAAATATTCGCAAAAAAAAATTAAACTCTTAAAAATTTAGAAAAAATACTTTACTGACCCCAACCGCCATGTTGGATGTGTATGCCCTTGCCCTGCAAACAAGAAATGTATGGGCTAGGATCGGGCCAGTAATAGCTAGCCGACTAAGTTCGGCCAGCTTATGCTGGCTCGATGTCTTATAGTGGAATCGGGCCGATATAAATATGAACGGTCAGCTAACTTTATGCCGACTGTTAAAAACACGCCGGACGTCGCCACGATGCCGGGTCTGTGGCGGCTGGATTTGCATCCGATAAACAGTATGACTATCGAAAAATCTTTTTTTCATCTGATTTACGACTTTAAGGAAAGTTATTTTCTATTTACATATACTCATTTCGTCTACTGTTCAACTTATTAAACTATATGAAAATCTTTTGCTTGCCGAGTGCGGGATGCAAACCTACGAACCAGAGTTGACAGTCCTTCTATGCATAGTTGAAGACGAACTCTCAGCACTTTATAAATCACACTCTTTGTGTCATGCATACAAATGCATTGTTCAAGATTGGGGTGATTTGTGTTCTATATGCTGTTCGCGGTAAAGTGAGCATTTCGAAATAAAATTTTGAAAACATCACCGCTCGTAACTTCATGCACGCGTTACAGTCCACATTGGAACGCGAGGTCCCTGTTAATTTGGCAGCGAAGAAATAAGTCCTGAGACTCGGCGTTGTGTTGTGAGCGTAATGTTTAAATTTATGTCCTGTGACACTAGTTTTTCTTGTTCAATTCACTTGGATGGCGAATCAATAAAGGGATCGGGCCCATGACAAAGTTAAATGTACATATGGTGGATGGGTACAATGTAATCAGAAAAGTATATCCTAAGCAGGGCTTTCAAAATTGATCAGTTAAGATGCCAGTGTTGATCACAGTCATCTATTACAGGGCAGTACAGTACTTTCGGANTGGGGCTTTCAAAATTGATCAGTTAAGATGCCAGTGTTGATCACAGTCATCTATTACAGGGCAGTACAGTAGTTTCGGACAACGATCCCGTGCGAGAATCTCGATTTGCCCAGGTGCCGCAAAATACACCAGTCTCCACATCCGTGACATTAAACATGGGGGAAACCAGACTGTCCAATCTCTGCCCAACTTCGCAAACAATAACGAAACTTCTATAACTCTGAGAATACTATTTATTCAAACACCTTCGCACAAGACGAGCTTGGGATAATTTCACACAGTTATCTCAAACAATTTTCCAGCTGCATGATTACTAATCAAAATATTAGACAGCAAAAATGCAACATGGGTTCGGTTCTCTTGTTTTTACTCTACTCCCATTACCTCATTCCTACCCACCTAGCCACAGCTTCCACATCTTCAAAAATTGACTGGGCTGGCCAGGGAAGAAAGTTAACTTACAGCGACCATCAAACCTATCTCTGCTCATACTTGAGTTTATTTTGAAAATATTACATTTGAAGTCTCAAACATGTATAACATACGCTACACACACCTGAAACAAACCCAGCCGTAGCAAACTTTTAGGTAAAGTTGTGCAGGAAATTAGCAGTGGAACGTTTGAAGCAAATTTTCGGAGAAGTAAATAAAACGCGAGATTTCTCGGGACAGATCTATGTGTTTCCGGATATGTTGAACATTTACTGTTTTACTTTCAGCCAGATTGTTGGGAAGTTTTCTGAACCATCAGAAGATATCCGGGGAGGGCTACTGAAGTTCAAATTCAACCACAACACAGTTTCGTGAAATTGTGCTAAAACTGTGTGACTTTCAGTGCATCCCACAATTAGTGGTTATATATTGTCAAGGAGGATCATATTTAAAGTCATGAAAGTGATTTTCTTATGTTTTAACATGGAATGTAAATATATTTTAAGAACATTTATGTTTATTCAAGTAAGACAAATTATCACAGTTAATACGAAAACGTTGTATGAGATTTGTATTAAAACTTTTTCTTATATGCCTAATATTTTACAGGATGTTTAATGAAATATAAAATTCATCCGTTTCACCCCACAAGCTCTACGAAAAGGATCATCCATACATTTCAATAAGTGATCCTATTCACCCTGACCAAGGGGTGAATAGGATCACACGATTAAAACAAATTTTTCGTTACAAAACATAAAATATTATAGAATTTGTACATACTAATAGACACTATAAAGACTCAAGTTCTGGATTAGGCAAAATATATTTTTTGTTCATTTCAGATATATATAAAAACCAATACAAATTTCGAAATTTGATCGGTTCATCCAGTTTTGCGGTATATAGTAAAATACACCGTTAACAACAGCTTCGGAACTAATGTAACAGCCCGACATTTCGTAAACACGTGTGTTTTTCAACCTATGCGTTAGCCTAAATCTTAAATATTAACGTGTACGGTATAGATGGGAACATTATTTTTTTTATTAAACATAAAACACAGCCGGAGCCATGCTCTTATTTGTTAACGGGGTGCACTTAGCCATTCGGCCATTCCTCACCCCGGCCTCCCAGTAGGCGGGGAAGAGGGATCACGCCCTCTCAACGCAGACATGACCAGCGCTCACCGAAATTGATCAAACCATTAGCTCCGACCTTTCATCAGGCCGCACCGAGCGTAGCCCCGATCTGATTTACCAGATCGCACCGAGCATGTCCTACCACAAGGCCTGAGATCCTAGCACTCAGTTTACCAAGCGTGTGGTCTGGCCGGAGCACTACCCACACCCCTGACGTCATCTCGGGACGCCCCGGAGCAGTGTCTGCTCACCGCCGGGCTCTTCAACAAGGGGGGGAATCTCTCCGAGCCTCCTCCAGCATGCGGAGTCAACCACTGCCAGCACGAGTCCAATCTCACCTGATCCGTACACCAGAGGGTACCTCCGGATGGACCAAACAGATCATCCCGTGCTACCTCTTATTTTCCATGGCAATTATGGGTTTTCCAATGCCTGAACGCCAACGCCTTGCCCACGGGCAGGGAGACGCGGAGAATCTCTGTACACGTGGGTACCGTCATCATAGTCCGGTCTTATACCCTTGTTGTCGTCACTGAAAGCCGTGCTCGCCACGCCGCCCATAAGACCGGCCCCGCTGACGTCAGACACGCGTCCTTTACCATCCTAGAATTTCTTCACAGGGAAATTCCTGTTTTGGGCCCCAGTGGCCTGAGTGCCAAGAGGTCCAACACCCCGCCAAGTGGTCGGGCCTTGGTACTATCTATCGGCCCAAGCCATCACGGCAGATACCCCTATACAGCCGCTAGGAAGCTGATTCCCATAGGGACCGGGCGGCAGAGCCCAATCCGTTTAAACGGGGGTGGGACGAGAAGCCTTGGTTTGCCATGGATGTTGAGAGGCTATAAGAGACGCATCACCCATCCTTTCAAGAAATCGGTAAGTAGGTTGGGCTCGGTTACTATAGCATAGTACTGCCACACCGCCTCAAGCGTCCAACCTACGCTCCTCCCACCGGAGTGACCGTATGATCATCCCCCCGGTATAGATGGGAACAGCAGGAAAACTGAATAAAGGCCTCTCCAACTGACCAGTCATAAAAATAATATTCAACGTTCGTGATAAAAATTCTTAAAGCTTGGCTGACAAAAATTTTTTTTCCCACATAAATAACACTGAGGAATTTTTCGGATGTAATAAAATATATGCTTGATCCCAGTCCTTAAACGAGTTGATTTTTTTATGAAAGATATGTCATAATTTATTACATTTATATTTGTTAAAAAACATACTCAACATAAACTTACTGCACACACTTGGTAAACAATAAATGGTTTTTCCTCTACACCTTCCAATTTTTTTTTCTACCTCGCAGTTGTGCCCATCGCAAATAATTACGTGCGAGTAAAAGCTTTTGGGAAAGGTCACGTCGTCTCAGGTAGATTGTTGCTTCAGAAGCCTCGTATATCTTTCTCGTGAAATTCAGATATCCATCATAAGAGGACAAACAAACACGCCACCAGTGGAACTGCTACCTTCGGCACAGTTTATCCGCACACCGAGTATTGGCAGCAGACATATCTTAATAGCGACAAAGAACTTACTGTATTATTGCGGTTCGCGTTACGCAGAAAGTCGTTTAACGCGACGAAGCAAAAAAACTATTTTGATTCACTATCCGGTGTTCGAATTTGATCATGCCGTGGGTTGGTCTTCAATTATCGTGAGTCCTTAACGCCGATTCGCATTGAAGCTCTTTGAGTAAACTTTGCGTTATCGATAAGTTCATGTAAACCTACAGGTGGCGTAGCAATGTACTCACATTAAATTACGAGTAATGCAAAGCTAAAGTGCCCATGTGCGAATGTGAACCAACGTCGACTTAACGTAAAGGTAACGTATTGACAGCCAATAAGACGTAGAAATAGTTTCTTTTTTTGTGTTTTGCTGTATGTATTTATTTTCGTTCCTGTGAATTCCATCTCTACTGCATATGTAATCAGCTGAAAACTTCATACGATTGCGATGGAAGTTGAAGTTTTAATTCCATCTCTGCGTGAGAATGCGTGTTTGAACGATAAGTTCGATTTTAAAATTATGAACTTGAGGAGCATTAATGGGTGCGAATAGGTACCAACTTAGGTAAGGTTATTACGGGCATATGCTTGCAAAAATTCTAAATTATATAAAACATGGTTTCATATATACTTTTCCATCCCGTTTATAGACACAAAAGTACACACGAGCGTATTCAAGATAATATAACAACACGACTTATCAGTTATGAGCCATTCTTAACCCCAGTGTGAACACAGCTACTATTTGATAAAATAATTACTTATAGCTAACGCATAGCTAATACAAAGAACCCCAGCGTAAATCGGTGTTTGAGGCGCCTGCCTACAATAAGCTGTTATGTTCGCCCATCACTCGCTACGTGCAGAATGTTGAACCGGCGTCCAGCCTTTTCATGGTTCTGCGTGTAACTATGAATCTTTAAGCGGTGATCCCATAACTTAATGATTGCAAAGTGGGCATCAAAGCGAAGTGCGATTGTCTGCCTCAGTTTCACATGTTTCCGATTAGTATATTGTGAGATTAGGCAGTCTGGATTTTTTTACATTGTTGTAGGGCTCCTAAGCAGTTATTCAGCGCGCGGAATGTCTTAAGTACTGTTCCTACCTTGATTGAAATGTTTTTCTCTTTGTATATTAGTTTCGGGAAGATGTTCAGTAGTTTACATAAACGAATATAAAGTTTGCGTGAACAACTACGGCCGAGTCATCAGTAGTTACGAACGAGCTTTCTTATTTACAAGCCTCATTTATATTACAGGTACNAGTTTGCGTGAACAACTACGGCCGAGTCATCAGTAGTTACGAACGAGCTTTCTTATTTACAAGCCTCATTTATATTACAGGTACGTGAAAAGTGGAATTTCCCTACGAGCTTTAACGTTTTGAATATTTTTAGATGCTAAAGAAATAAATGACGTGGTGATATCGGCAGTTACTTNAATATCGGCAGTTACGTACTGACCGTGTAGCAGACATGAATAGGCACGTCTGCCCATGATAAGGTAGCTGTATGCCGTGTTCAGTAGCATGACTTACTAAACATTTATAAGGATTCGAGAGGTGGAATAAACTGGGAGGAGGGAGGAAAGTTTCCTAAATAACTCAAATGTAGAAAAGCATCGATATAAAGGATTATGCTAATGTAGTGGCTTGAAAAAAATTCTAATTTTCATTTCCCTTAACTAACACATGCATAGATTGTTAGCCAGAAATATTGTAGTAACCTCCATGTCATAGTTATTTTGTGTACCTAGTTTTAATGCATCAATAACATCTCCATCACTCCTTCAGACCTAGCTCAGCTGTTAGAACATACGACCTAAACTGTAAAATATATTATATTGCTGTTATCCTTGCCAGTTTCATGGCAGTTTTCATATAAGCGTACTGTTCGTTTGATAATTTGTAACATTAATTTTGATATAACTAATAAACTTCATTAAATGTTTATTTATAATTTCAAAATGTGATATGCTGTTATTAAATTTTGAAATTTATATATGCGAGGATTCGTGGCAAACTACAGCTCAGCATTTTCGCCTTTGTACTTCTTACTTTACTTTTGCGACTGAAGGCTTCTTTATTGCACACACCCTAAAGGATTCTGTGCCAATAAAAGGCACGTAGCAATAGAGACTTCGTATTTTATGTGATCCGTTCAAAGTGGAAAGTAGTTTTTCACAAATGCATCAACAAGTGAACACACGAGCGTATCTGACATACAGAGGAATGTGATAAACGTGCTTATATCTTTTCATAGTGCCGAACTACTGGTGTGTTGTACGCATTATCTCAGAAGATTGTGAAGACAATAGATCAGTCAATACTGTAGCCATAATATATTTAAATTAAGGGCTGCTAAGAAACACAATTATAATTATATACATATTTGAAAATTTAAAACAATTTACTGTTTTCTCCATATAGAAACACCGTCAGGGAAAATGTGAGCTTTAAAACCAATGGGAAGGGCAGTGGCAGGAACGATAAAACAGTTAAATGCTTCTAAATGAAAAGTTAGCACATATTCATTGTTTCATTTAAGCTTTCAGTTACTGTCATTTGAAAAACAAGAAATAAGGCTCAGTATTCCTGACATTTAAGGCGAAATTTTACCGAAACTCAGACAATTGTTTTGTTTCAATTTGTCAAAGTCTGTGGGCATAGCCAGGTTATTTAAGGGATGGAGGTCTTAATTAAATACAATATGTGATAGTTTCCTAATTTATTTACAAACATTACAAAGGAAATACTCGAGAATTAATATTTAACAATAAGTTGATATCACATGCTTTTTACAACTAATGTAGACACAATCGTTCATCACATTACAGAAATTAGTGTAATACAATAATTAATGTTANCAATCGTTCATCACATTACAGAAATTAGTGTAATACAATCATTAATGTTAGTCCCAATAAACAGTACATCGACACCTATTGAATTATTTTATAAATTATATTTACATATTTTGCAGTTAAAATATTTACAATAAAGTCTGTATCACACTTTCATACAAGCCCACCTCAATTCAGTTCACATTCTACCAGTTTGTAAATCTCTACAATGCTCCGAGCGCCCCCATGCATAGTCGCTGTCTCGTCCGCCCACACTATACACACTCGTCCGACGTCGTCCGTCCTCTCAGCTGATGTCCCTCGCTGCACCAGACTTCTCTTGATGAACATCCTTCAGCCAGATGGCAACCATTAAAAAACTACTAATTCTTCTGCTTCTGGGGTATTATAGTGTCGTCCACGCTAGCCTAGAAACTTTACATGTCGTGTTGTGCCGATGAAGGAGATTACAACAAGTTTCATTCAATAGCCCGCTGCCGCCGATTTCTCCAAAAGATGGCTGGAGGGTGGGGTTGTGACGCCAGTCCAGGTAGCTGCCAATAATCCTGCCCGCCAGGTGACATAAGGGCGGCCAGGTACTGGTGACTCACCAACTCCCACTGCAGCCCGTGCCCAGCACGGGGGTTCGCGCATAACAATATTGTGAATATCTGTATTGCTGTACACATTATATTTATCTTGCCGAACAACAAGGTAAAAGTCTTACGGTCTCCTATGCTGAAGTTATGGTTGTTTCCTTGCGAAGGGCACAGCCACCAATTATGGTCTCAAATCACCAGATTTATTGGGAAAACTACTAAGTTCGATACAATGTATGCAATCGTCGATCGCAGTTTCTCTGCGAAGAAGCTTTCAAGAAAAGACGTAAAGTTTCTCTTGGCAGTGTTGGACTGAAAGACAGTAATTGAGGGTTTAGGCGTGTCAGTCAAATCTCATCAACATGTCTTACAAAATGCACGGATCATACAAAATTCAGTGCAATACACGAAGTGCAAGTTGCCACAAAAACCGCAAAGACCTGCACTCTTCGGTAATGTTTTCTTNAAAATTCAGTGCAATACACGAAGTGCAAGTTGCCACAAAAACCGCAAAGACCTGCACTCTTCGGTAATGTTTTCTTGAGGAAGACTGCAAAATCTTCACTTTTGAGATTCTCCAGTTCCTGCTTTTTCTGCAAATGAGATGCTACTGTCATCTGGTTGTCATGGACGACGGCTGTCATCCACTAGACTTAGTCTCATCTCACTAAGCAACATTTGGAGCAGCACTTGAATCATGCTATTGATGCATTATGCGACACTAATTTTCTAGGGCACAAATTATACTGGTAGTGTTTTGTGGATAACTGACGGAGATTGCCAACAAAAGTTGACGAGCAGAGATGCAGCCTGCATCGCGCCTTTCTCTTTAATAATCTGAAATGACTACACTATCAAGGGAAATACACACGTTGAGTGGCCGGAATACGCAAGGCTTCGCAGGTGTGTGTCTTCTCGAGACTTGGTAACTGATCTTCAGCTGCTGCAATTACGAGAAATCAATAATTTTTTTCTGTTTGAGTTGCCAAATTTTGGTATTTTTTTGTGGGTTCACCTCTGCACTTACAATCCTGCTAACTCTCTCCAAAAAGCTACGCTCGCATCGGAAACACACACGAAAAAAATGAATTTCTAGGTCTCTAGAAAGTAGCCGAGCAAGGCAACGCAGTGGTAGACCATGAGACTCACATTCGGGAGGACCTTAGTTTTAAGCCCAGTACTGCCATTCTGATTCCAGTTTGTGTGGTTTCCCGAAATCACTCCAAGCGAATGCTAGGATAGATCCTTAACTATAAGACCATGGCCGATTCCTTCCTGGTTTCTGCTTGTCTGAGCAACCAACTCCGTCTCTAATGACCTCGCTGTTGGCTAGATGTTAAACCCTTCCCCACCCACTACAACATTTATTAATACGCATATAGTTTTTTCGCCGATACACACAATACCGCATATACTTGATTTAAAGCCTCGCATTGCCACATGTCCCGATAGCTCAGATGGCTATGGTCATAGAGTAAGTAATGTATATCAAGAGTGGACACTGCCATGTTAACCAATGAACCACTAAATGGGGGTGTCGAAGGCAGTCGACATCGCAATAACAAATTTGAAATTTACGGTTTGGGTACACCGCCAGGCAGCCGTTTTGTTCCTGACATCTTCCGCTAGGAAGCATAGCAGTCTATGCTGCATATATGCGTTGGTGCCACGCTGTTGCCATATAGAGCACCATCACTTCTTTAAGTGAACTCAAAACATCCTGTGGGCGTTGGGATTCGATCCGGCCATGCCAGAGTTGAAAAAAAGCAGGCATCAAACCGTCTGAGCTACGAAGCAATGTAAAGAATGGGCTTCTGTAAAAGTGATATATGCAGGATTTGATAATTATTAGAGTCATATCGTACTAAAGTTATTCAATTAATAAAATGAGACGTAAAAAAAATGAGCTGGCCAATTTTTTCCAATCGTTTACCATCATCGCACACAACTTTATCTTGCATGTCGTTAAAACTAGAAATTAGTAATAGTTTATATTGGGAAATATATTATTTTTCTCTAAATAGTATAAAACAAAGTCGCTTATCTGCGTCTGTCTGCATATTCGCTTAGTACTTCTAAACTACTTGATGGATTTTGATGCGGTTTTCAACATCATTTAGAGAATTACTTGAGGAAGGTTTTGGTTTATAATACATTTATATTTAATGTAAGGATAGTAGAGAAATGTCGAACCGTTTGTAATCAAGTCGTAAAAAACCGCTTTTAGGGCGCTTACATGGCTCGCGCTGACTAAACCATAAGATATACATAACATTAATGTGCTACAGAATTGTAGCTCTCAAAAAGGTCTACAAAAAGTCCGTGATAGTATATGTTTATCTTTTAAGGATGACCCACAGTAACCATTTTTGTCTCTTTCAAAGTATCGCTGTAAAAACTAAATTGTTACCGGGCGAAGCCGAGCCGGTTCGCTAGTATATTAAATAATTGTTTCCAATGTATTATATAAAAGAAAAACAATCACTTTTCTTAGCTAAACATTTTTTGTTCATAAGTTTGTCGGTGAATGATACGCCCGAAATTAGTGGTCCAATCGGCCCTATTCGGCGTCCATCCCCTGGTTAGGTCTATTCTACTCAGGTTAGGAACAAAACAAGATTTCTTGCGGCAGAATGTGGCATATGGAAAATTTCCGCTTCTAGGTGCGCAGTGTTCCAAAAGGTAACTTCTAATAAAAATTTTAAGCTACGTAAAATATAAAAGAGAAAAATTTTACTTTGGTACGAAGTTATTTTATATTTGATTTGTGATTATTGAAATGAGACTGTTTTTTTAACTTATAAAATATATAAAATCTTGTTCATTGCCGACACTAGCGCTTACCCAGTGGCGAAAATTTTTGGTTGCCAAATATTAACATTGATCTTCCCGGCCTGTAGTAGAAGTAACTTTACCCCTGGCTAGGGCATCTGGTTTGGCGACACAAAGGTCAGCAGTTCGCTTATCTGTTCTTGCAGTCTGCAGTGTATAGTCTATTCACGGTTTCTTCACATTTTTAAAAATCAAACCCTTGAAGAATTACGTAATGAATTACTTGTGTGTTCGTTTCCTTAACGTCATGTTGTCATGCATCACAAGCATTTGAAACTTGTGCTAACATTGAAGTATCGTATTTTTTGTTAAACCAAACTTTTACTTTGTGTTTAAATTTTAATATTTCATTTATTGTTTTTATTATGAATTGAAAAACAGGGGAAGTAGGTGTGTTGGTAATTCCTAGTAATAGTAGTTCCCATGGAAAATATAATTACACTGAGTGCGCAAGAGTGAGGTGCGTTTTTCCTTTGGTGGAATATTCTAGAGTGGGTCAAGCTTTGCTTGCGTGAGGTGGAGGTATATCCCGGAAGTATAACGTGAGCAGGGCTTGGTGAAATGACCGCGACTGGACCATAGACGGGCAGTGCTCCGCACAAGAAGGAGGCGTAGCGTGTTAGCGTCGTGCTGGAGAAGCGGCGGAGGCGCTCGCCGGAAAGAGCACCAAACACAGGCGCTACGACGTTCTGCAATGCCTCGTGTCCTCAATATGTTATATTCCAAGCTATTTTACGTTTCTCAAGTCCTTTAATACATTAAGTATCGGATTACGACCTACCGAAAAATCCATTTTTTCTTTCTGTTTATCCTTTCGTAAAACGATACTTTTATAAATAACCAATATAAATAATATCGATATTCTTTTTCCCAATATCAACATCTCTATATAATGGGACTCCAGCTGTTAGACCCGTAAAGTAAGAAGAAGTATGGACACCGCTGATTATAGGTATGTACCAAAAATTGTCCCTTCACTCGAAGTGGTCGGCATGTATTAATAGTTATAACATGTGAGCTGTTATGGTATTCCAATAAATATTTTAGCAGAACATTGAGCCCCAGGGGTACTGGGTATGTGATAAGTATTACATGTGTGTCTGGAAAGGCTCGTAAATGGTAGACATGTGTGCTCGCAATAGGCTAAGCTACGTGCTGGTATTGTCCTCATTTGGTAACAAAAAGTAAATTCCACGTCTTTTTTGTGTGCTAAGTATCGCCTAGGTATTTTTACAGCTGCGGGAAAATAGGAAGTTCAAACGATTATAAAAAGGTCAAGGGCTGCAAAAAAAAGGAACTAACTTTAATACTAGGTAGAGTGATAAAGGCCGCATCAAAAAAGTGAGGATTTCCATCACGAACGGTATACCAATAGCAGGAATGTGTGCCTTTAAGAATATGCGTATAGCATAGTACTTAGCGTCTCGCTGACAAAACGGGGAGATTGTATAGACTGCGGCCTGGAGGAAAAGGGTTTATGCAAAGAATGTCATATGCTACCAATTATTATTTTTATTTTCATTGGAATTGTAGGTCCACCGTCCAATTAAAAGAAAAAAATTAATTTCTAGCAATTTATTTCCTGGAGATTCGTCTCACGAAGTTTCCTCGTATGAGATATTGGATGTCTTAAAATTGTATAAATAAATTATGAGTTATGCCATTTTTGCATAAAATAGGTTGGAAGTGACAAGGGGTTACCGTCGTGCTAAGTAAGTCCCATTCCCTTGGCTGAGAGAGAATTAACATGACAGACCGGAATGTAAAGTGGAATGGAGAGGAGAGATTTGGGCGGTACTTAACATCAAGGTATTGGGAACCGATAAGGGTGAAGCGAGATGAGTATGGAGCGGCGCCGGAATGCATGGGCGGGGGAAGCGGGGATCCCCGAGAAGGCCCGCCGACCAACAGCATCGTCCGGCACTATTCCCACAGGCGAGGGTCCGGGAGTGACCCCAACGGGAATCGAACCTTGTTCGCCTAGTTGGGAGGCAAGTAGTTTGACCACTACACCACTGAGACCCCAAGAGCACGGGAGCATTAGCACGCACGCCTAGCACCTCATCGCTCCTATGCGCAAGGTGTGAGGTGTTTCCGTCAGTGCGCTGTTCTTTTCAAGTAGGATATGAAACAATGGGACTTCATTACCCGCGGTAAGTGCCCATAGTTAAGTTACGTCCGTATGATTGTACCTTTCTTCTCCTTAAGGCGGTTGCCTAGTGAGGGATATGTTCGTGTAAGTGAGGCATAAACCGATAAAGCTCTATGAGCGACGCCAACCGAACCGGCGGTGGCCTTATAATTTTATTGTACGCGACTCTGTAGCAATGCCCAACGTATGCTTCTGTCGTAGTTTCGCATGTGTCCAGTTCGTATATTTCGAGATAGAGCAGTCTGAAAAAACAGTTCTCAGCTATGTTGGAGGGTATAAAAATAATTTTTCCAGTATGTGTGATGTCTTGAAAACAAAATTCCGTCATCGTCCGGAATGTACTTTCTTTTAGTAGGGAAACATATGGGGGGGGGGCCCTTTGATAGTTTAGTCAAAAAACTCATGTTTCGAACATGCTGCAATGCACTTCAAGCGCTAGGTAGGCGACCGCCTTAAGGTTGCCGGACCCCAAAAAATTTATTATTTTATATTTGTACCAAATATTGTTTAACTCGTACGCATTGTATTTAATGGCATTTTTCTCGAATTACATATTTTTACACTTATATAGTTTTTATTAATTTGACGTCAAATACTTAATTCTTCTGTTTTGTTGTAGCCGTAATAAAAAATACTAAGTTATACAGATAAAAAATGTTCATAGTAAACTAATTTCATGGGCAACTGCGTGGCATAAATGTAAACACCAAATTAAAAGTCGTATATATGAAAAAAAATGTTGAATATAAATACATTTTTCCATATTTTTAACATTTTTTTAAATGTATGAATTGCTAATTGGCGATTACATATATGTCAAGCAGTAGCCCACGGCATGAGTATATGTTGTCAATTTTTTTATCTTTACAATTTAGTTAGCATTTGTTATTACGGTTGTAACAAAACGGAAGAATTTTGTATTTGACACTAAATTATTAAAAACATATTAAGTGTAAAACATTTTCATTCGAGGAAAATGTGAGAGAGTGAATGAAGAGAATTCGACGGCTCTTAACATCGAGGTCTTGAGAGCCGATGAGGGTGAAGCGAGGTGAGCATGGAGCAGCGCCGAAATTCAGGGGTGGAGGAAACGGGAGATCCCCGAGAAAACCCGCCGCCCAGTGCCATTGTCCGGCACGATTCCTACTTGGGAAAATCCGGGGGCGACCCCGCCGGGAATCGAACCCGGTTAGATTGGTGGGAGGCGAGTAGTCTAACCACTTCACCACCGCGGCCTCGTGTCATTAAGCGAATGAGTAGTAACACACAAAATAAATCAAAGAGACTTACGTATGTTGAAACATGTTACCGTGACTCCGCAATCGCTGACATTACTGTTTTTTTTCTTTAGTCGAAGGCTCGATGTTTCCATAACTGAAACAAATGAGGGCGACGTTACATACCTATCTGTTGAATGTGCCTGGTAACGCTGCATTGTGGATCTTCACAGCGTAGCGCTAGACGGAGCGTGTCGTCGATAGTCTTGCGGGGAGTTTACACGAACAATGGAATAGTTCACAGTTCGTGAAGTTTCGCGATAACCACGCTATGTAAGTTTCAAGGTATGCGATAGCTTAAATGCGAGTGAAGTTCGCATTCATACTGTGATAGCGTTTCTGATTTCACATTACTAACATTCGGTATCGTGTCCCAACCACCCATCCCTCCACCATTATTTCCATTTATGTAATTAAATTGTATGGGAAAGGGCTTATTAACATCCCCCGGTGTTATGCCTGAAGGCTTATCAGAAGAAGGCTTACAAACTACCTTATGATCTAAAATTAAACTAACATCCATGTATTACCTAGGATTCGAACCCAGAGCCTCCCGCACCATAGACCGGCGGCGCACAGTGGGCCAGATTTTCTAACCATATTGCAAAAAATAAAATAATAAAAATGGGCGCGTGTACTTATGTATGCGCGTTAGAAATTATACTTATTTGGCGTGACTAATATAAAATTTTATTACGTATGCAAATAATTTATGTAAGTAGGAAAAACTATAAAATGACCTAAGAAAGACATTAAATACAATTAATAAAAGTTTGATTAATTAACATAATTAAATTACCCCCAACGCACCAAAAGAAATATAACTTAATAAAATAATACTTACAAAAAATTAACCTCAAAAACTTGAAAAAACACTTTCAAAATTTTACTATACAATTTTTGACACTAACAAATTTTTCACTGCACAATGTAAGTAAAATTAATTAATGAGATGTATACATATATACACAATGAATTACTAATATAAATGAAATGTTTTTCAATTTGCTTATTACATGAACTGATGTTCTGTCGATTTTAAATATAACCACTTGCTATGTTGTGTACCTTGCGTTTGTATATAGCTAGACGATACGCGCATGCGCGTACCACGTTCACTGTCCACTGTCACCTTACCACGTTCACTGTCTAATTTCGTTACACTGTGTGCGCGCAACTTCCGTTGCACGCTAAACTTTTACCCTCAACGCGCCAAAAGAAGTATTAACTTCAAAACAAAAATTTCCCCTGTCCTAAAATTTATCCTATGTATTTCTTCGTTAAATGATCTTCATGTGAGCAACGTATATGAAAATCTGAATGTCTTGTATCCCCTGGGTGACCCATCGAATATGGCAGTTGTGAGTGTTCCCGAAGTAGCCACAATTCTCTCTCATTTATATGGCGTTACTGTGATGGTGTTTTTTTTCCCTTACCGGTGATTTGTTTACATATTTATAAACCGCATTAGGGGCACTACCAAAGTTCCCTACTAGAACGTCATACGTCAATATATAAGGAGATGAGACTCCTAAACCTGGGCTTATTGTAACTGATAATTCAAAGTTTAAATAGGGTTATAAGACAAGGGCCACAAAAGGCCACGACGAATTCTGTGCCAGACTGTAGTCCACACGTAGCTGTAACGTGAGTCACTACCCTTGCCTTCCCAGCAAGGGCACAGAGCACGAAGAGTGTTAAAACCAGTGCGTCGCCGGCAGCAAGAGCGGACGGCCACTGCTCCCATCCTGGCAAACCTATCTGAAGAACGTTTCTAGTACCACCAGTGTGACAGTGCCATATTGAAGTTGAGGGCAATATTGTACTTGTGTCGAGTGCTAATTGTCACACTGTTTCGTTTGTTTGGCATCGTAGATGTAAGGGTGCCGGCTGCATAGGTCGTCGCGCTCTGTGCAGAGCTTCAGGAAAAACAGGTTTATCCAAACACCACTCCACGTGCTTACATGGTGTCTGTTTACGAATAGCTTTTAAAAATCGTTACACGCTCATCAACAAGTTACCAGATCCATTCATCTTACCCCCGCAATTTGAACAATAAGTAACCAAACTCATGCGTTTACTAGTTTTGTCATGCCTACCCTCCAGAAAGAATACTGTCTCTTATATAAGCCCAATATTACAAAAAAAAAAAAAACACATGTCTGAGTATTTTTGCACCATGATAGAGAATCCAGCCCACTGTGCGGCACACCAACTGACTGCGCCACGGGAGGTCGGCATATAATTAAATTGGAATTGAAATATAAAAGCCTCACGGTGTTCATTTTTGTGAAACAAACTGAATATGACGTGTTCTAAGGTTTACAGCTAATTCTAAAATTGATCGTGGTTTGTCTATGTTACTAACAGAAATACATAAAAGAAACCTAGCTGAGAAGTTGACTTCTCAAGTGTACCTGTTGAACACCTCCGTGATATAATTATTTTATGGCATTGATGTAGAAAAACCCCTTTAAATTAAATAGATTGAATATTTTCGGAAGTTTTTTTTTATGCGGGAATATTTTCAAAGAGAAATTTACAACACAGCATGGCTGGCGTGGCTTTTCACGCCAGGCTATAAGCTATTCACGGTAAAGTGAGCCATTTTGAAAGCCCTCTCATTTGGAATTGTAGTCAATAAATACATTTTATTTTCGCCTTAGATGTTAAATTCAGAGTGCGGTGAACATACACACTGTGTTTATTACTTACATGGCAATATTTCTTTAAAAAGGTGGTTAAAGGATAAGAAAAGGCCGAAAGAAAAAAGAAACTAGGGCCTCAGAAGTGCTCACTTTACCGTGAACAGCCTATACACCTTTTCACTCCCCAAGTGTCTCGTGGTGATGTTCCCGAGCCCCGCTGGTGTCGTGGTTAGACCTTTTTTTTTTCGTGGTCAACTAAAGGCGGGACACACTTTCTTATCACCCCCGCACCCGTGCTCTTTCTGGGTAATGCAGTGGCATAAGAGNGTCAACTAAAGGCGGGACACACTTTCTTATCACCCCCGCACCCGTGCTCTTTCTGGGTAATGCAGTGGCATAAGAGTTTCCTTTTCCTGTTAATTTCCCATTTCTTTCTTTGGGCCTTTGGCTTGCTATCGGGACCACGAATTTTTCCAAATCTTTGATTTTTTTCTGTTAGTCATAGATGAAGGTAGTCTGGATTAGTGGTGTAGCGCGGTAAAATCTACTCATTATCAAATTCGGGAAGTGGGTCCGCTCTCACTTTTTGGTTTCTATAGCGGTTTTATACTCTCAATTCCAGGGGTAAGATTTTTATGGAAAATTCTCTGTTCCCTCTTTTGGAGGATTCATAAATAACCACACATCAAATTCCTCAAATTTATTTATGACGCACTTTGCAAATTCTTCAAAATATCTCGCTTTTTATTTATGAGATGAAATACTTCTTATATTTAGCTCTTCTTCTTCGCCTATTTGCAGTTTTCTACGTAACTCTATTCAAGTGTCTTCAATCTTTGGGAATTCCAGTGTCACATGCTGGACAGTGTCTTCAACTCTACAGATCGGACAAAAAGGAGAGTCCCCTAAATTAAATCCACGTTACTCGGTTTTAAAGTTTCCGTGTCCTGTTACTATCTTATTAAAAGGATAATCAGTTGTAATCCAATGGTGATGAAATCTTTCCTTAATATCTGGAAAGGTGCTGTAAGTGATCCTCCCTTTCTCCGACCTATCCCATCTCTCCTGCAAGATTTGTAGGGATGCCCCTCTCTCCTCTTTCTTTCTTGCCAAAGAGTCCGACCTGCCATGCGTTTCTTCCAGCAGTGAGCCTCTTTATTCTCCTAAGCTATCCAGTGGAATTGCCTCTGCAATTACTTGCAGGGCCTCAGTACGGCCTAGATGTCGTTCTTTATTCTTTGTTATTACTAGTAAGACTGCTCTTTGGGATTTCAGCAATAGTCTCTTTGTGTATTCCAATCTGGCATTAGGATACCAGACGGATACTCCATATAACGCAATTTCTAAGAATACACCATTGTAGAGAGTATTCGTTGCCTTGAAGCCCAAGCCCCAGGATGCAGTAGACACTGCTTTCATTTTGGTGAAGAAGCTCATTGCTTTATCCATAAGGTATTCAATGTGGTCATGAAATCGAAGCTTGCTATCAAGTATAACTCCAAAATACTTGACTGTCTATTTCAATTTAAAACGTCTTCTATTAACTCTTATGATCGGTGATCTCTGTAGACTCCCTTTCATTATAATTGCATTAGTTTTGTCTACTAAAAAACTCAAGTTTCACCTTATTTCCCCATTTCTCTACCTCCCTTAGGATATCTTCTGTTTTTACCCTCAAGTTCTCTTCTGTTCCACGTTAGAATTACAGTCAGCGCATTAGCTGCATATGCAAATATTTCATATCGTTCTGGAAGATTTACTCGAAGCAGTATGTCAAAGAGCGTATTTCACAAAATTGGTCCAAGTACTGATCCCTGTGGACACCCCTTTGACATTCGTTTCTCTATGCAGACTCCATTAACGTAATAAATGCTGACTCTCTCTTCGAGGAAAGATCTTATCACGCCGTAGAGAATTCTGAATCATTCCTTTTTCTTCAGTTGCCAGAGAACCTCAGACCACTAGCCATTGTCAAATTCTCCGCTTATATACAAGAATATGCCAAGTGCATATTTTTCCTTCATTGTTTTGACATTCCTAACAACGTCCAGTACTGCTCTTTCAGTTCCTCTTCCTTACCGAAAGCCATATTGTTTGATATGATATCCTCGTATAGTCTCTAAGAACGATAGCAGCCTCATATTTATTACTTTTCCCAACACTTTCCGTAATACTGGCATAAGTGTTAGCGGTATGTAGGATTTTGCTTTTGTGGGGTCTCTGTCTCCGCCTTTGTACAGAATCGTGATAAGTACATGTTTCCATATCCTTGGAAAACATCCTTGAGCCAGATATTAATTCATTAATGATAGACGAACATGGCGTATCCGTGGATAGACTCTCTTAAAAACCTCTGGAGTGATAGCGTCATGTCCTGGTGCCTTTTAACACTAAGTTTGGCTTCAGCTGTAGTGTTTATTGAAGTCACAATAATAACACGTTGCAATTTATTACCGTACTCTCGCTTCCTCTGCCTGAAGAGTTTAGTTTCTCGCTGTTTTGACTTCAACTTTTATCTTTAAAGTTAAGAATTAAGTAAGGACGAACTGCATAGCACATTTCCAAGAAATATTAATGCCATTTTAATTACATTAAGAACTATTTCGGCCTTTATTCTAATGCATTTCCTTTTTTTTTTTAATTTTATGTTTTCACGCAAAAATACATAAATTTAAATTTTCTATAGCACGTTTACTTAATTTTTTTAAGTCGTTTTCATCCATTGCAGTGAGTTTTTCAGACCATTATTGCATATCGCAACAAAAAAGAATGCAATATGCTTAGAAACGTAGAAAGTAGTTTTGAAGTAAAACTTTTCAATGTGAAATTACCAACGACACGTGTATCGCCGAAAAGGAAACTCTAAGGCGGGAAAGAAAATGTCAGAAATCGGTTCATATTTTTATTTCTAGCACCTCAATTTAATGTTACCGGGGAACAGCTTACATGCTAAACTGAACCCAAATTTGCAAATAAATATAGCACACATGCCTCGCCGGAGTGGTTTACATTTGGCCGCATTGCAGTTGGCCTGGACGTTAGCTTACACCGATAGTGATCCTCGGCTAGAATCTCCGGCATGGCATGCGTGCCATATTTATTCGTAAGTTTCAGCTCAGTTTAGCATGTAAGCTGTTCCCCGGTAACACTAAATTGAGGTGCTAGAAATAAATATATGTACTGGTTTATAATCACATTTGTTTTGCTGCCTTAGAGTCTCTTTTTCGGTGGTACTCGTGTAGTTGGTAATTTTACATTTAAAAATTTTACTTCAAAACTACTTTCTACATTTCTAAGCACATTGCATTATTTTATGTTGTGATATGAAATCAAAGTCTGACGGTTTATGTAGACTCCACTGAACGTACGGTATTGTATTTATCAGCGTTTGTTGACGACAGTGATGTTGCTAGGCATTTTATGGCAGGCTTTAATAAAACAGTGCATTACCTAAAAATAAAAATAAAAGCTGTTTCTCGTTTGATAACGAAGAGCTTTGCACAGAACCGACCAAGGACATATTTGTCTGCAAAACAACGACGCCATGTCACAATGGGCATGTCGTGGCAGCATTATCTCTGTGCCGACACAAAGAACTCTGTTCCTGACGTCGCCGTTTATTTAATAATTAACGTCACTCTCATTTGTGCCTCGGAGGTAATACGGAGGAGACTTGTTTACTTACGTGACGTAAACAGCACATGCACCGATGTCTGAGACGGGGCTTTGAGCCTACCTCTGCTTACTGACGACTTGAGCTTGTCTTAAAGGCCCTGTCACACTGTCGCATTTTTCCATCAAAGTGCTTCAAATAAAGTTCGTCAAATAAAGTTTGATGGTTCTGGCATCACCGAAACGTCATTGTCACTGCCAAGTTTGTCTGGAAAAGTTAGATTCCATCAACATTTTTGAAAATTTCTGTCGGGGAGCGGGGGGTTTTAAATTTTTTTTGATGTTAGATAGACGCAGCCAATCGGAATCGTGCATGCCAAAAATGATGTTCGCCGACATCAGGAAACTTAAAAGATGACGAACAGTTACTGGAAACTAATGGAAGGTTAGCCTATTTTGACAATTTATTAATACCGAACCTCTGTGAGCATGAATGCTATTTTGAGTGATTATTTCACAATCATTTTAAGAACTCATTATGAGGGAAATATTCTGACAAATAAAATTTAAACGTAGTAAAGATATGAAAATGAATCTCAATTTTTGTTACATTTCTTGTTGTGGACTGCACCGAAACACAACAACAATATTTCACTTTAAAAAACATTTTTGAATGAAAATGCAGACTAAATTTCTCTAGTAAAAAAAATTGACGAACTTTTAAATATATTCAAGAAAATTTTATAAAATCTCTTGAATGGAAAATGTTATGTTTTGTCTTCAAATTTAATTGTGAAATATATTTCTAGACTAAAATTTTACATTGTGACAGGGGCTTTAACAACGACAGAGGCGAAGCCAGTCACACGTGTGGTTTTCCTTGCAAATGTATAACAGTGAACACGGGCGCTCCTGAAGAAATAAAATAACGTTTCTTGGAAATGAATATGCTCACTGTCCCTGCGTGTATTTAACTTCTGCGGAACAATAGAAATATGTTAATTTTAATCTGTGGGCGGCAATTTATCGAGTACTGCGTTTTACGTCCGTTTTAACATATGTGGTCGAAAGTATATATGAATAAGACGTGGCAGCCTAGATTAATAAAATATTCTTGTGAAAGACGCGAATTTACTGTTATTTTTATAATGGCATGGCGAATAAAGAAGTATTAAATTATGATTTAAACACTGAATGTTTGGTCAGTTGAGTCATTTTGAGGTACTTGTTTTTAAGCAAAACACATAGCCTAGTGTGAAATAATTCGTTTTGCCGGTCTTGTTTACATTACAGAGAAATGTGTATAGCCACAGAAGCTTGAAATATAGCCAGGATACTATCCCGTTTACTTCAACGTTGGCTGGCAATGTATCATTTTACACCTAAACGGAAGAATATCATATGATTTTTCTCCCAATGCTAGAGTTTATTAAATATTCCGTACGGTTAACGCATGCTGTTAATTCTTGTAGATTTCAAACTGAGTATTTTTGCGTGAGTTTAAGCTATAGTTTGTTTTCGAGTCGCGTGTATGGACTGCAGTCGATCAAGGTAAAACCAAATCTTTATTTTTTCGTTGAAATGCAACAACCGCGGTGCGGTTTCAAACTGTCTCAGAGCGGAAAATGTTCCGAGGGCAACTTCCCTGTGGGGAGTATGGATGGCACTGCCGTGGTGTGTATGTGATGGTCTGCCCCTCCTAAGGGAGCTAGGTCTCTCTCTAGTTCCCTCGTCACTCGCCTTTCACCCCCCCCCCTTATTATATTACCTCGTTGCACAACCCCATGGCGGCGTTCCAAATCGCTACCCCGAGAGCAAAGTAAAGTAACATTGAGTAAATGCTGTGCAAAGCTAGAATTTAAGTGGTTTTGGAACGAGCATATTGTTTACAAACACTGACTGATTAAGCAACCAAAACAAATTATGTATCACTTTTTATAAAAAAAAATATTATGTCCGAATGTAGCAGTGCATAAGACTTAACTTTTAAATAAAAAATAGGAATTTTATCATCCGTAATTTGTAATTCCGCATTTGTGTCTCTAACCAGAACATGCGCGTTTTCATTTAGTTCACATAATTCAGTTATACCTCCCGCCATCTTTCAGCACATAGGCTATTCATGGTAAAGTCAGCACTTTTTGAAGTCCTCTCATTTGAAATAATAGTCAATAAATATATTTTATTGTAACCTTAGACGTTAACTTTCGAGTCCAGGGAAATACACTGTGTTTATTACTTACATGACAATATTTATTTAAAAAGTGGTTGAAGGATGACAAATGGCTGATAGGAAAAAAAAGTAACAAGGGCCTCAAAAGTGCTCACCGTGAACAGCCTAGACCCTTCGTTACTCGCCTAAATAGAGCGTGTGAAATTTTTACTCCTCCCAAAGGCTCAGAGTAATTATTATTCTGTAGTTTTAGGACTCAAGCATTTATTTTACTCAGTGCGTATTTGGACACCCATAGAGCAAAGTTTACTCGCTGAGTAAAGTTTTGGAACGTCGCCCAACTATTCTAGCTCTGACATTCGGCTGGCCGGAACGATAGACACAGGCACTGCAACATTGCCAATTTGTGTTAAACTATAGTAATTTCAGCAGGTGTGTGTAAATATTGTGTAATGTCTTTCGTGTGATAATTTACAAATGACCAAATTTGTATGACAGTTCCCTTGAAAAGTTAGGAGTGATCACAGGAATTTTTTTTCGTACAGTTGGCACTACTTCCAAACATTTTGTTAATATAAAATCAGTGGAGGTGTGAAGTAAGCAATATGGTCTATATGTACCCTTTTAGCAGTGCAAAATACCGCGTGTGTGGATTCAAAAAGTCATTAAAAACATTTTTTTTGTTTGAGCTACTTATTGTTATATTTGGTCAATGTTCAGTAATGTCATTTCGGAATTACATATTTAGACAAATAGCAACATTATAGAACTTTAATTTCGTTATTTAACAATGTTGGAAATTCTGTAACCTTACTTCAATTTCTGCCAAGATATATTTAAATTCCGCCCAATGTATTATTTTTGCGACGGTGCGTGTGTATTCTTGTGTAACTTTGCGCAGTTCGAATGATCATGTTTGGCAACACTGTCAGTGAGCGGCGAAGGCCGCGGTTGTTAGCTGGCCCGACCACTCGCCTCCCGCCACGGTGAACCGGGTTACATTCCTAGTGTGTGGCAAGCGTGGCAGACGTTAGCGTTGGCCGGTGGGTTTTCGCGGGGTACTCCCATTTCCCGCCATAATGGAACTCTGTCGAGATTGCCATCTTCACTTCGTGTCAGCCTATCGGCGCTCAATACCTCCGCTCGAATCTCACTCGCTTCAATCAGCGTCCTTGTTGATCCTGCCAGAATGCGGGACGACGTGCAGACTTCCGTGTTTTCATGTAAATATCCAATATAGACCGTCTCGAAGAACGAATGACAAAGTTGAGTTGAGAGATTTTGGCGGCTCTTAACTACGAGGTCTTGAGGGGGGAACGAGACGAGAATGCAGCAGCGCTTGAATGCAAGGACGGGGGGAAACAGGAGATTCTCGAGAAAACCCGCTGACCAGCGGCTTCGTCTGGCACGATTTCCACTTGCGAAAATCCGGGAGTGTCCCGGTTGGAGATTGAACCAGGTTCGCCTTGGTGGCAGGCGAGCAGTCTAACCGCTCAGCCACCGCGGTTTCTCGGAGAACGAAGGTAAAAAGGTCATGTGGGTATACAGTAAACACAGGATGGACATCAAAACGCAAAAAAAATCAACCCGGCTAAGTATTATATGCATATCAGAATATTTGCCATTAATGGTAAGTAGGAGATATGTAGGTAGGGCTTAACGTCTCGTCGACAGCGGGGTCATAAGAGACGGAGCAAGTTGCTCAGAGAAGCGGTTACAGGGCAGAAATCGGCCATTGCCAGTAGTAAGGAACCATCCCAGCATTCGCCTAGGGAGTGATTTCGGGAAAACATGGAAATCCGTAATCAGGATGTTCAGACAGGTAGTCGAACCCATGTATTACTGAATCCGTGTCCAGAGGTCGCTCGATATGTGGCATTAATGTACTTTTTCTTTTGTTACTATTCGCTGATTCGAGGGGCCCGCTCTCCTAAAAAATAAATTTCGAAAGAGAACTCCCCCACACCATTATGCAAACTGAGTATAAAATAATACCCCAAATTTGAAGGTCTATAATATCAAAACCAAACAACTTACAACCTTTATTTACCAATCAAATGAACCGTGTAACCATGAAGTTTGTTTACCATACATTCATAAATGTTCAATGTGACCACCATGAGCGGTCAAAACGACATCTACGCGATAATCAAGCTCGTTCCATGCTCTTGTCAGCATGTCCGGTGTTACGTTTTGGATGGCGTTCGTAACTCTCGGTTTGAGGTGGTGAGGGGGTAGCGAGCTCGCATTCGACACTTCAATGTGAAGGGTAGGGTCTGATGTTTCCTTTGTGGTGCGCCACCCCATTGGCACCTAGCTGTTCGCGGATACCTGAACGAGACGTTGCCACAATGCTGGATTGGTCGAGGAGCAGCTGGTGAACAGACTCTTCATCACTGCCCCCAAGAATCCCGGATCTAAACCTGTGCGGTTTTTTTCTATGGGGGTACATAAAGGATCAAGTGTTTCGTCCACCATTTCCGGCTAACAATGACTACCACAAAACGAGAATTACGGACGCAATCCAAACCATAGCACCGGATATGCTGACAGAGTGTGGAAAAAGTTTGATTATCGCGTAGATGTCGTTGGGGCCGCTCGTGGTGGTCACATTGAACATTTATGAATGTATGTTAAACAAACTTAATGGTTCCACGGTTCATTTGATTGGTCAATCAATGTTGTAGGTTGTTTGGTTTTGATATTATAGACCTCAAAAGTTGGGGTATTCTTTTATACTGAACCTGTATATTGGTATGCATAGCATAACAACGTACAGTAAAGAACCAAAACAACTTGTACACCTTCCTTATATCGTGTAGGGCCCCCGCGAGCACGCAGAAGTGCCGCAAGACGACGTGGCATGGACTGGACTAATGTCTGAAGTTATGCAGGAGGCAATTCACACAATGAATCCTGCAGGGCAGTCCACAAATCCATAGGAGTGCGAGGCGGTGGAGATATTTTCTAAACAACACGTTGCAAGGCATGCCAAATATGCTCAATAATGTTCATGTCTGGTGATTTAGGTGGCCAATGGAAGTGTCTAAAGTCAGAAGAGTGTTCCTGGAGCCACTCCGTAGCAACTCTCGGCGTGTGGGGTTTCGCATTGTTCTGCTGGAATTGTCCACGTCCGTCGGAATGCACAATGGACATGAATGGGTGCAGGTGATCGGACAGGATGCTTACGTATCTGTCACCTGTCAGAGTCTTATCTAGACGTATCAGGGATCCCATTTCACGCCAACTGCACACGCCCCATATCATCAAAGAACCTCCACCAGCTTGAACAGTCCCCTGTTTACATGTAGGGTCCATGGATTCATGAGGATGTCTCCATACCCGTACATGTCCATCCGCCCGATACAATTGGAAACGAGACTCGTCAGACCAGGTAACGTGTTTCCAGTCATCAACAGTCTAATGGTGGTATTGGTGGGCCCAGGTGAGGCGTAAGGCTTTGTGTCGTGCAATCAACAACGGCACACGATTGGACCTTCGGCTCCGAAAGCCCATATCAGTGATGGTCTGTTGAATAGTTCGCACGCTGGCACTTGTTGATGCCCCAGTATTGAAATCTGCGCCAATTTGAGAAATGGTTGCACGTCTGTCACGTTTAATGATTCTCGTCAGTCGTCGTTTGTCCCGTTTGTTCACGATCTTTTTCCGGCCGCAGCGATGTCGAAGATTTGAAGTTTTACTGGATTCCGGATATTCGCGGTACACTCGTGAAATGGTCGTACGCGAAAATCCTAATTTTATCGCTACCTTGGAGATGCTATGCCCCATCTCTCGTGCGCCAACTATAACACCACGTTCAAACTCACTTAAATCTAGATAACATGCCATTTTAGCAGCAGTAACCGATCTAACAACTTTGCCAGACGCCTGTTGTCTTATATAGGCGCTGCCGACAGCATCGCGTTGCTCTGATTGGTTCCATACCTCTGTTATTTGCATACACACGCCTATATCAGTTTTTTTTTTTTTGGCTCTCCAGTGTATTTAACAGACTCAAACAACCTATAGTTTCAAACTGGCTAGAAAATAATATCTCCACTTATAAATTACGCCGATAATTTTAATCTTACAAACGTATATAAAAGAATTTCCTTATAGAGGTTAAAATGTAACATGTTTGTCTTTTAATTGAAACCAATGAACTTCGCACAACACCCATCCTCTCCCATATATTTTACGTATATCGGGACCTGCGTTTTCATATTTCATGTATATGTTTTTTTCCTTGATTCGCAAAATATTTCCATGCATTTTAAAATTTTGAATGATACTCAATAGATAATTGTCAATCCCTTTTATTGCAATTAGATAAAAATTCAATATTGTACTTCGGAATTTACCTACAAGAAACTCAAATTAATTCATAGCTACTCATTAGTTTAGATCTGAGCTAGTTTACGTAACCAGGTGCAATGTGTCTCACATGCTAAAGTAACACTTAAACGATACATTTTGGTTCGGTACTGCACGAATGCTATTTTTTTCTTTTCAAATTCAAAATGTTTTGTTTCTGTGAAGTTTTCACACACACATTTGACATATTACATCATAAGCTTCCAGACAAATCTGAAGTTACTCCAAACGTTTTAGTTTTTCTGATGTCAATGCAACATCAGATAATATATGGATCAGTTGGCCTTACACCGGAAGCAAACTCGTGTCGTGAGTCCCGATAATCACCATTGGAATACCTGTTCTGAACAAACTCTTGTATAAAGAGTGTAGCAAGGTGACTTTCGTGCTTTGAACAAATGTCCGTTGTATGCTTTTGTGGTAAATACTAAAATGTTAATATAAAATATGTTTACGAAGTATAAAATACATGATTACAAAGGCGGTCTACTCTGAGATAGATACGTTCTGTAGAAAGAGAGGCCTCGTCTACAATTTGACGTAGACATGCAAAAAATAACGAAACCACAAATTTGATAATTTTATGTTACGTGTTTAATGTGGTTTGTAAACAGTGGTTTTACGTTAGGTATACGTAAGAGTTCCACATCCCTTTTAAATTCTTAAAGTGAATTTCGGCCTGTGTAAAAAACAAACCTTCTTACGNTATACGTAAGAGTTCCACATCCCTTTTAAATTCTTAAAGTGAATTTCGGCCTGTGTAAAAAACAAACCTTCTTACGGCTGAAACAATTTTTCTAAGTACATCCAGGTGTCTCGATTTCCACCATACAGAACAAATTTTATTGCTATTAAAACCACAGTTCAAAAACCACACAAAAATAATTTTATATTCATCAGTCGAAGAATCATAATGTTTTTTTTTTATCTTAGACTAGCTTTTACCTGCGGCTTCGCTGGCGTGGTTATAGTAACAAACGTATAGGGAGAAATAACGGTATTTGTTAGTAGACAGACACTGATCATATACACACAACAGAGCACTATTTTAGGACGCTAGTGTACACGATGTTGTAAGTCTTTCCATCTGGCGCTAAGATGTAGAGATTTTGGGCATTGGGCACACGCGAACATGCNTATACGTAAGAGTTCCACATCCCTTTTAAATTCTTAAAGTGAATTTCGGCCTGTGTAAAAAACAAACCTTCTTACTGCTGAAACAATTTTTCAAAGTACATCCAGGTGTCTCGATTTCCACCATACAGAACAAATTTTATTGCTATTAAAACCACAGTTCAAAAACCACACAAAAATAATTTTATATTCATCAGTCGAAGAATCATAATGTTTTTTTTTTTATCTTAGACTAGCTTTTACCTGCGGCTTCGCTCGCGTGGTCATAGTAACAAACGTATAGGGAGAAATAACGGTATTTGTTAGTAGACAGACACTGATCATATACACACAACAGAGCACTATTTTAGGACGCTAGTGTACACGATGTTGTAAGTCTTTCCATCTGGCGCTAAGATGTAGAGACTNTTGCCCTTGCGCTTTGTTTATTGTAATAGCAAAACTAAGCTTGAGAGGGAATTGCAGCCTTTTGAATTGGAACGGGAGGTCTGTGGGGATTATAGGGATCCGGGGGATGATTACGTTCTCGCCCTTTCCTACTCCTGTCAGAATAGTGGCACCAATTATGTTCCGCCCAAGTTGTGTGACGCGAAGACTCGCCCCTTTACATAATCGCGGTGCATCTAAATTTCGCATAAGCATGACCGGAACGCCTAATTTTAATTGGAGCTTAGTGAGGGCACACCTGACCACTCTAGATAATCCAGGAACTCTACAGGATATGAAGTGTTCTGTTCTGTGTCCATGACTGTGTATACTCACAAATACTCCGTTGTTTCTCCTTGTACCTCTTGCAAAATGTTAGTATTAATTTTATTAACGATGTAATTTTTTGGTGCTAGAATCGCTATTTTACATAGCCACTGGTCGTCATTTATATTTCTTTTTAGATCTGGGTAAACGCTAGCGATCAGTTCCGTATCACTCTGCACCAAATTACTAAAATCCCCCCGTTAGTGACACAAAGCCCTCGGTGTCTGTTTCTAACGGCCCATCTCCAATTTCTAATAGTGTATCAGCACAATGCCCTGTATCAACGTCATTGTAGAGGTGAACTCTCATATTTGTCGTCAAGCTGAATTTCTTGACATTTGCCCATAAGCTTGACGACTTGAGACAGGCTTTGATTTCATCTGCAAGTGTGCGCTTCTGAATCACCGGTAGAGTTTGGCAGAAGTCACCAGCCAGTAATACAACCATTCCTCCCATAATGTCTATATTGTTTCGTATATCATGTAGAGTTCAATTTAGGGCCTCTATCGCTTTTTTGTGTGACATTGAGCTTTCGTCCCACACTAACAAATTACATTGACGCAGCATTGTACCCCGAGCGCTATTTTTACTAAAAAACATTTTCTGAGGGAATGAGATATTTTTTCGTGATAAAAAGTAGCCTATGCCACTTCCCGGCCTTCCAACTATCTCTGTACAAAAAATCACGTCGATCCGTTGCTGATTTGCGTCGTGAAAGGACGAACAAACAAACAAACAAACAAACACACGTTCGCATTTATAAAATTAGTTAGGATTGGGTTACATGTGGGTTTGTTCTTATTTGCGTAACTACGTCCAATAGCAAGAAAGGGATGTAATTTGTGCAATATCTCCCTCATGGCGTATTTCAATTACTGCAATGGCATTCACTGTGCCCACTGACCGAGTTTCGCGTATTCTTCAGTTCCACCAATTTCTGTGGTTGTTTTCCATCTTCCATTTCCGAATTGCATTGAACCACTACACACCGAGTAAAGTAATTTCCGTAGCACTCGAAGTCTTTTGTGCTATTTGAATGCAAATACGGTGGCCACAAGCAGCTCGTTTCGGGGAAGCACGTGATAATTGCACCTGTCTAGTGTTTGGGGCACACTGAATGTGCATTCAGTGCAGTTATTGGAAACGCACGGATGCGTGAATAAGCAGACACGGAACACGTAAACTGAACGAGATTGAGGTCTGGATGAATTTGAGCTTTAATATAATGCATGGAACCGTATTGACTAGCAACTGACGAAAAAAAAAAGTATTTTATCAATTAGCATCATTAGAGCTACGACATACCATTTTTTTATTTAATGTTTATATATTGCTTCATATGTCATAAATTATACCTAATGCCAACCTATGCGGATGCGTTATGAAAGGAAAATCGTTGAATATCTACATCAGATTCCTTTTTAAAAAATCTGCTAATATTTTAACAATCACTCGTCATTGCAGTTTCTATTATTTTAAATTTATCATTTTGAAAAGGGTTCCGTCCGTGCTCTTTTCAGGTTATTGAATCCAACGCTGTGGGGTTATTTCCTGTTCTGGCTTCGGTATACAATTTTTAANTCCGTGCTCTTTTCAGGTTATTGAATCCAACGCTGTGGGGTTATTTCCTGTTCTGGCTTCGGTATACAATTTTTAAACTTGATTGCACCAAAAATCTTATTTTATGATCAAAGTCAAAATACGTTTTCATGTATCGATAATGTCTGTCTGTGATTTACGGTAGTTTATGCTAAGTTTTGTTGAGGTTTATTCTACTAAGATTGGGAAGCTCGATGCTTTAATTTGACAACTAAAAATTTTCGCCGCCAGGGTGCATTGGTGTCGCACGTGTACCTGATTTTTCCGTTTGTTGTTTAAGTAACAATGGGTTTAGCAAAACGTTGGCTTACACATACTTTATTTAAAAATGACAACTAAATAAACAGAAGTAGATTGTTGATAAAATATTAATTTTAGGGATTTCCTGTACAGTTTTCTTAAAGGAAATGAGTGAAGTACAAAATTCNAGATTGTTGATAAAATATTAATTTTAGGGATTTCCTGTACAGTTTTCTTAAAGGAAATGAGTGAAGTACAAAATTCTTTTTGATGACAGTTTTATTTATTTCGCAATTAAATTCGTAATGTTTTTCTAATGAAATAAGTTACCTTACGAACGTTCAATGCAAACCACAGTTGTATTTTTGTTGTTTGCTGTAAACACCATTNGCAAGTGTGCGCTTCTGAATCACCGGTAGAGTTTGGCAGAAGTCACCAGCCAGTAATACAACCATTCCTCCCATAGTGTCTATATTGTTTCGTATATCATGTAGAGTTCAATTTAGGGCCTCTATCTCTTTTTTGTGTGACATTGAGCTTTCGTCCCACACTAACAACTTACACTGACGCAGCATTGTACCCCGAGCGCTATTTTTACTAAAAAACATTTTCTGAGGGAATGAGATATTTTTTCGTGATAAAAAGTAGCCTATGTCACTTCCCGGCCTTCCAACTATCTCTGTACAAAAAATCACGTCGATCCGTTGCTGATTTGCGTCGTGAAAGGACGAACAAACAAACAAACAAACAAACAAACAAACACACGTTCGCATTTATAAAATTAGTTAGGATTGGGTGACATGTGGGTTTGTTCTTATTTGCGTAACTACGTCCAATAGCAAGAAAGGGATGTAATTTGTGCAATATCTCCCTCATGGCGTATTTCAATTACTGCAATGGCATTCACTGTGCCCACTGACCGAGTTTCGCGTATTCTTCAGTTCCACCAATTTCTGTGGTTGTTTTCCATCTTCCATTTCCGAATTGCATTGAACCACTACACACCGAGTAAAGTAATTTCCGTAGCACTCGAAGTCTTTTGTGCTATTTGAATGCAAATACGGTGGCCACAAGCAGCTCGTTTCGGGGAAGCACGTGATAATTGCACCTGTCTAGTGTTTGGGGCACACTGAATGTGCATTCAGTGCAGTTATTGGAAACGCACGGATGCGTGAATAAGCAGACACGGAACACGTAAACTGAACGAGATTGAGGTCTGGATGAATTTGAGCTTTAATATAATGCATGGAACCGTATTGACTAGCAACTGACGAAAAAAAAAAGTATTTTATCAATTAGCATCATTAGAGCTACGACATACCATTTTTTTATTTAATGTTTATATATTGCTTCATATGTCATAAATTATACCTAATGCCAACCTATGCGCATGCGTTATGAAAGGAAAATCGTTGAATATCTACATCAGATTCCTTTTTAAAAAATCTGCTAATATTTTAACAATCACTCGTCATTGCAGTTTCTATTATTTTTAATTTATAATTTTGAAAAGGGCTCCTTCCGTGCTCTTTTCAGGTTATTGAATCCAACGCTGTGGGGTTATTTCCTGTTCTGGCTTCGGTATACAATTTTTAAACTTGATTGCACCAAAAATCTTATTTTATGATCAAAGTCAAAATACGTTTTCATGTATCGATAATGTCTGTCTGTGATTTACGGTAGTTTATGCTAAGTTTTGTTGAGGTTTATTCTACTAAGATTGGGAAGCTCGATGCTTTAATTTGACAACTAAAAATTTTCGCCGCCAGGGTGCATTGGTGTCGCACGTGTACCTGATTTTTCCGTTTGTTGTTTAAGTAACAATGGGTTTAGCAAAACGTTGGCTTACACATACTTTATTTAAAAATGACAACTAAATAAACAGAAGTAGATTGTTGATAAAATATTAATTTTAGGGATTTCCTGTACAGTTTTCTTAAAGGAAATGAGTGAAGTACAAAATTCTTTTTGATGACAGTTTTATTTATTTCGCAATTAAATTCGTAATGTTTTGCTAATGAAATAAGTTACCTTACGAACGTTCAATGCAAACCACAGTTGTATTTTTGTTGTTTGCTGTAAACACCATTGTAGGACGTGAATATCAGTTATGAAATAAAGTCAATACTTGAAATTTTTGGCTGCGGCAAATATAAATCACAATTCGAACCAAACACGACACACATTTTTGTAAAAAGTTATATGCAGAAGTTTCTTACGTACAGTAAATTGATCGTGAACCGACCTGAAGTGTTCAGGTTCGACCATTTATCTTACGTTTCCGTGTGCGTGTACAAGTCCACATGTAACCCTTTGTGGACACGAGTTTTTTTTTGTATTGGCGTTCGAATTATAGCAGAACGCTCTAACGCGACGGATTTTCCTAGTGCGCGAGCTTGCGACTCCAACGCTGCCTCGCTGTCGTTGTACAACTATCGGCAAAGTAACCCGTCCTTGTGGTTCCTTGGGATGCCGAGAGAGTGTGCTAGTAGCGGCGGACTGTTTACAGAACGACACGAAGAGGACGCAAGGGAAAAGATAGCCAAGGAAATTTGGCATTGGCTTCAGATACGGCTTACTGGATGCGATGCATTTCCGCAAGTCATTGCTTCACTTTATTGTTTGTTTGCGACCACGTTTCTCAAAACACGCATTACCACGCGCGATTCTCTCATCATGTGCAAGTGAGTTGAGAGGACTTGACCTTCGGGGAAGATGGAGAGGTGGCGAAATGTAAGAGCGGGGGAAACGGACAAAGCCCACCGGCCAACAGCAACATAAGCCACGTTTTCTGCATGCGGAAATCCGAGTGACACCGCCGGGGATCTAACCCGGTTCGCCTTGGTGGGTGGCATGNAGCCACGTTTTCTGCATGCGGAAATCCGAGTGACACCGCCGGGGATCTAACCCGGTTCGCCTTGGTGGGTGGCATGTGGGTCTGACTGCTACATCACCGCGGTCCTAAAGAGGCAAATGAGCTTTGTGACCCTAATCCCTCCTCTGGTATAGTCCATTCACGGTTGCTTCCAACGTTTCTGAAGACCTGCCAAAGTTCTACTTGCAGGATATCCCTCCGCGTCGTGCAAACAAAGCTTAACCAAGTCCAGAAAATCATACCAAAGGGACAACGCACCGCGTTCGTGTGCATTCACTTCAATAATATTTTGCATAAGAATGATTTCTTACTAGGCATTGCCAACACACCTATTTTCTCACTTTTAAAATTCATATTAATTAGAAATGAAATATAATTTATAGATACAATATAAGAGAACGTTTAATTTAATCACGCATGAGATTCTTTTATGTTAACACAAGTATAAAACCCTTGTGAAAAACAGCATATTTAGGAACCTACCAAGCACTTCATACATGGGGTGATTTTTCAAAGGTTTGATTCAAAACGGGTGAAGGAACCGCGAATAGACTATAAAAACATTCTAATCAAAAGTGTGTTGAGCTGCATAGCTGGTTTTCAATTATTTATGAGTAAAGCATTATAACGGGTTAGTTACGTTACGATTTTGTCCGGATTTAAACTGGGATTTCAATGGATGATCTCCTATAAAAAATATCCAGTGTGTAGCAACGTGATTGCAGGTTACAGTGCTGTGAAGAATAATGAGCAATGGTTGATAACTAAACAGCCACAATAACAGTTTTCGGAATTTAAAATTTAAATCTTAGGTGTTATGCATAACTTTGTTGATAGAGTTTGAGAGATTATTATAAAAACAACCACGAGTTCTCACCACCTCGAGACCGGCAGGTGTACTTTTATCTGATTGTGACCATTTGTATGATAGCTGGAGGTGTTTATTAACCGCTCTCTGGCGTACAGGCTCGGATCTATGGAAAGAAAAAAAAACGGGCCTTGGGGAAGGGGATTGTCAACAATGGCTGATAGTTTTTAGGATGGGCATTAGTTACAGATGTGGTTATTACTATGATGCCTGACAGTATCACGTGTCATCCTGTATGCCTAAAGACACGTCCTGCTTGAATAGGTGATTTCGTTATTCATTTATTTGCGATTTCGGCAAAATGGTCGAGTAAATATTTTTTTATTACTAAACTTTACTTGTTTTAAACCATCAATGGAACAGGCATTCAAAAATGTAAATAAAAATTATAATAAATTATGGTTGAATGTAACCGTTGTGTAATAAATTAAAAACTAGGTATGCGGGATGCGGGACAGAAAAGGGGCTAGGCGCCTTTGGCTTCAATAAACGTGGGTTTCCTACGTCTGTTTTGTTTCGGTGTTTTGCGAGTCTCTGCCTCTCTGGAAACATTCTTCTTTTTTTCTGTAATCGTTTTTGTAATTGATGAATACGTTTGTTTTGTATATAGACGTGTGAGAGAGAGAGAGAGAGAGAGAGAGAGAGAGAGAGAGAGAGAGATTACCCGGACGCTTAATTTAGTGNGTGTGAGAGAGAGAGAGAGAGAGAGAGAGAGAGAGAGAGAGAGAGAGATTACCCGGACGCTTAATTTAGTGCTTTATGAATAACTTAATCACTCAGAACGACATATTTCCAGCACAAAAAATAAACACAGTAGTTGTGCCCAACGAAATATTTGTCACTCGCTTTGCTCAGCCAGGCTGTATCGGCGTTATTCATAGACGTCAGTCTAATCGACACATGGCTCGTAAGTCGATATGATTAATCAACAGTAAACATGAATTAATTTTCATGTCCTTTATGGTTTTCAACTGTTTTTTTTTCAAGTTAATATATAAAAAATGCTCTAATAGCTTAAATCGTGGAGATGGGAGGGGGAATAGCTTTCGTTGAGATAAATACTGAAAGAAAAGGGCGACATCCATTTCCATTGATATGAATGGTTTGTTTCGTTGTCGGAATTTTTATCACTTCATGTGTATCCGTTAAAATTTTAAAATATACAATATAGTTTCATTAACTACGTGAGTAGTAAAAGAGTTAGGTTGGTATGGGCCAAATATGGCATTGATCACTAAATATCTTACAGCTGCGACGCTGATCATATAGTTTTTTTCTGCATAATTCGATACGAAGTGTCCCTAATATTCCCGTTTAACGATGCAAAAGTAGTTTTGTCAGAACTTTATCCATGCAGTCTAGCTGTATTTTGAAATGAGACAAGGATTTGCCGGTGCACAGCCCGCATTTTTTTCCCCGTCCAACTACGGTTTACATACTGCCGTGTCTCTAGCGTCTATGACAAAAAAAAGTGATTGATGACAATACGGTATTAACTTGTGTAAAATGCGGGTGGGAGCCACAACAAGGGTGTCCGTCTGCCACGCAGACTGGGAAAAAGAGAAGGTTAAAAACAGTGATGTAGGCAATGACGACGAACGAACTACTGAGATTGTTATTCTTTTCAAGTTCTAATTAAGCATCGCCAAAATTCAGTTGATGACAACACGTCTTATCGTTCTGAACAAGTATGCATACGCGAAGATTATGCCAGAACTGAAACATGCCACATTTGAAAATAACAGGGGCAAGAATAGGATTTTAGTCAGTGGAAAATGAATTATAAATATTTAGAATGTTTTTTTAAGTAATGTCAGTAGAGGCAGAAATAAGAAATAGTGCTGGAAAGTTAGTACAGTATCCAGTAAGAAGCGAAAAAAAAAATTAGTTGAAAATAAAAACCTGTTGAAAACACAAAGGTTAAGGTACAGCTGACGAAAATCAATCAGGATGGCAACACGTTATACCGCCAAAACTAAATTGAGCTATAAAAACGGTGACCTCAGTGGCTTGTTTGTTTGGAGAGCGAAGAGAGTTAGGCTTAACGAATTCCTAGATTTTGCGGCCGTCAAACTCAGAACGTCATAATCCGTAATAATTACTTTAGACGACCTCGATGTAGGAGTTGGTCCCAAAAATCTACATATACTCTAGGAATGCACCAAACCATTATTAGCATTTTGCAAGCTGTTGATTCTCTTGCATTTTCTTTGATAAAAAGGGGGGGGGTGTAGCGCTTAAGTGAGCTCTCGAAGCAGCGATGGACTCACAATCGCCATGTCTCGTTCCACAAGCGGATGGCACTAAATCCGTGTTATGAGCAGTTAGCCGTGTGCAGCATCGATCTCCGTGGGGCGCTGGTCTCTCTTGTTTTCCGCCTTTCTTGCCACGACTGCAGGGCTCCGCCGGCCAGGGGAGGATTAGTGCTAACCCTATCAGCGCATTATCACGCACGAGTTGTTCACTCGAGGCCCGTGTAATGGACGCCGCGATTGCGCTGCTGCAAGTACGATTGAAACTATATTTTCTCGTCCATTGCTTTATTCGTTCGTCAGCGAGACTACACACGAGCCGTTGTTTAACCATATAACTATTTTTTTGCGATCTTTCGAATTTATCCACCTATATATATATATATATATTTTTTTTGGCAGATCGCTTATCAATTTTTTTTTCCAAGCAGGGACGTCGGACCATTCTCTGAGGTTCGGAAAAACGTTAAAAGCGAAAAAAACGGGGGGGGGGGGAATCATGCAAAGTATTTAGAGCCCCTGCTCTTGGCTGAAGAGTCCCTTTCCAAAATATAGTTTTCAAATGTTTATGTCTGTGTTTACTCACATGTCGTTTCTTATCCACACAGTTTTCCCCAAAAATACAGTGTCACGTTATTTAGTAACCATCAATTGTATTAAATACACGTAAAGTATGAATATATACAGTTACGCCTCGCGAAGTGTGTGTCGCCCCGTATAGTTTGATCGGAAGGGGAAAGCCTGACCTAACTAACTCTTGCCACATCGCTGCCGTGCCGACATCTTCAGCCCGCCTCGTCTTTAATACAGTAGCATGGCGGGAATTTTCTCATGTTCGCTAGATATCTGATTGTTGTGTTCATTCATTGTGGAACCGTTACAGTATATACATTTTGATTCGGGCAGTTAATGAACTTTACATCGTCGCGCGTCTTCCTTACACTTGCTCACAGTACCGATAATCAGCTGGCATTTTAAAAAACAGTTTTGCACTCTAAATTCGAATCAGTGGTAAACCACTGATTCGCAGTGAAATTCAATGACTCAAGTCAGTGAAAAAGGTTCCACTTAGAATCAGTGGAAAAACGCTGATTGTTTCAGTGAAAAATTTCGCTGATTGAATAAGTGACACCCAACTGCAGCGGCGAACTAAATATTGTTTTTATTGGATTTAGCCAAACAATTACAAGGAATAAACATATGTACGATAGTTTACTATATATATTGCGCAAGTTACCATAATTTAAAAAAGTAAAAAAAAAAAACATTCAGCAGGTGGCCGGGATTGAACCCACAGTATTACCTTACTATATGAGCTACCAAGACATGTTGATAACTTAAAGGGGAGAATATATGTCTTATTTCCTGATCGAAAGCGTGTCGTTTTAAATTGTACCTCTTACTTCTCGTTTTTGGTTTTATTGGAACCGTTAGGATTGTTAAAACGAATAGTACACATATGAGTGCACTCTTTTCGCCACATGATATGCAGTTTAAACCTTCAAACACAGCGCTGTTATGGTTACATGACATCAACGAAATGAAAGACGTAATATCGGGATGAAAGACTAAATGTTAATTTTACCTCATAAAATGACGTTTTGAAACACGAAACATATTTTAAAAAATATTGTGTATTAGTTTTATTAGTTGAAACGTTTTTATTTCACTTGATGCATGTTGTTTAACGGCCATTTTTAAACGTTGTGTATCTGATCCATCAGTCAAAAAACAAATCACTGAAAAACAGTGGAAAAAGTGACTGATTAATCAGTGGAGAATGTCACTAAATCAAAAAGTTAATGGAAACGGGCCTTTTTTTTCACTGATTCATGAGTTAAATTCACTTAAATGACTGCTGAATCAGTCAGATACTGTTAAATGATTTAAATATTGAAAATCTGACTGATTCAGATTTAGAGTGTGTTTTTGCTGGATCATAATTTAATTTACGGGATATTTCAATACTGGACCAGTTAACTACAACACTATACACAACAAGGACATAAAATATTTTTTCTGAAGAGAGTAGTTTTTTTTTTTATTTTCTCCCCTTCAGATAGTTGTACTTTATATAAATGAATTCTTTAACGCTCTTCAAATGAGTTATTTTCTAATGATTTACTTAAGGAATACGTTTTAGACGATAGCAATTATGAAAGCGGTATAAACATTATATGAGAGCCAATGAGGGTGAAACGATGTAGGGAGCAGTGCCGGAATGCAAGGGAGGTGGAAACGGGAGATCCCCGAGAAAACTCGCCTACCAGCGNAACCCGGTGACCAGTGGCATCGTCCAGCACAACTATCACATGCGAAAATATGGGAGTGACCCCTCCGGGAATCGAACCCGGTTCGTGTAGGTGGGAAGCGAGTAGTCTGGCCACTGCATCACCGCGGCCTCGTTGAGACATGCTTTCCCTCCAACTTTAGCAACTTTACTGGACGCATACCAGTCAGTTTGCTCGTTAAAATATCTTCAGGTTTGAACAGTAACATTTTTCAAACGTCGATTTCAAAAGTGCTCTATTATAACCATGAAAATCGTATACATTCTCCTGTGTAGATAGTTTTAGCAAGTGACGAGCAGTTAGCATGGGCGGATAAATGGGGAGGGGAAAGGGGGTGATTCTCCCCCCCCCTCCACTAAGTGAGCTCAACCCTGCTCCATAAATTGTATATACCTTTTGTATTTGATAACTGAACAGCAATGTTATGTGAAAAATTTATCACATTAAATTTTGCATTTAGGAGGCTGTATCACACCTTATACAGAAATTATTCGTTTTAGTGTCATAGGAGAAGATTCAGGGTCATTACTCAAAATGTTTCATTATGGAAGCATTACATTTTATGGTTCAAGTGTAAATTTTTGTGCCTGATTGTTAATAGGTGATTCCTGGTTGTCATTGAAAGTTGAAAATGAATTAATATATAAAATTTGGTTTTAAGTTATAGTTGCATAAATATGCATTATTCTTTTATATATTACGTCATTTATTATGTGTAAGGTAATTAGCTACGCTTCTGTCGTCGTATTTTTCAAAAAATTCTCCTAAATTTGCATTAGGAAGAAGTAAAAAAAATTGCAATACGGCAGGTGACATAGGCTTTTTAATGAATATGGTAGTAGTAAGGTAAATTCTACTCAGGTTAGGAACATAACCAGTTTTCTTAGGGGGAATTTTGACACAGGGAAAATGTCCGCCGCTAGGTGCGCAGTGTTCCAAAACTGTCGCTATTTTTTTTTTATTTAAGCTACTGGAGTAATAAAAGAGAAAAATTTTACTTAGTTAATTAGCTATTTTATTTTTTATTCATATATATTGCTATTATGTTGTTTTTTAACTTAGAAAAAAAACTGTACACATGTGACACTATCGCTTACCATGGTGGTGGAACATTTTAGTTACCAAACTAAAAGCATTAGTCTTCCCAACCTGAGTATAATAAACCTTAGCATTAGTAAGTTCATGTTTTATTTACGTGGCGAAATGGAATGTAAGCATGAACACGTCAACATGTTCTATATTGCAATATCGACTACGAAGTTCCTCCTCGCTCTCCGCTACTTGCTCCACAAAGACTGCCTCCCGGATCCGTGCCCGGTGATAAGTAATCAGCGGCGAGGTGTTGGTAACAAGTGTTCGTAGATTCGGTTTTAACGACAATGAAGAGGAAGGTTTGTCGCCTCGCGCCTGGGCTGCGCGGGTGATCTTGCCTCACATGTCGCCGCGACGGGCGGTGTAGGGTGGCTGCCCCCCCCCCCCCCCCCCCCCC
>NQII01000378.1:759948-915344 GCA_002778355.1 Clitarchus hookeri
GCTCATGGCTTAAACCTCGTGCCATCCCATCCGCCGGGCGATTGCCTCTCGGTTGTCCCTCTCAGGAGGTCGCTCGCCACTCACCCGATTACTCCTCAAGATACCTATCGAAATCTGTGTCACACCCAATCACGTTACGTAACCGAACCTCTTCCCACTGATTGCTTAACGGGACAGAGGAAAAAAAAAACAGTAGCAAAACGTTCTAGGTAAATTTTCTTTTCCGATTAAACGTTACTCAGCGTAAATGACGCAGCGTTCAAACCCGCGTGTCATTCGCGATAGTTTGGGATTCGATAGCGCTCCAAGACTTTACTGAACTAAAAGCCTATGAACGAAACGTTAATATAATCCATTCAAGTTTCACCACAATTTTTGATTCAAACATTTGAAAAATCACCTGATGTCTGTTATGATTGGTTGTTTCCTAAGTNTCACCACAATTTTTGATTCAAACATTTGAAAAATCACCTCATGTCTGTTGTGATTGGTTGTTTCCTAAATATGTCATGCATCACAAGCTTTCTATACTTTGTTAAAATAAAAGTATCTTATTTTCATTTCAATTGATGTTTTACTTCTATTTTATTTATAAATTATTGCATTTCATTTGTAATTAATATTTTAAAAAAACGCGNTAAAATAAAAGTATCTTATTTTCATTTCAATTGATGTTTTACTTCTATTTTATTTATAAATTATTGCATTTCATTTATAATTAATATTTTAAAAAAAACGGGGAGAAAATAGGTGCGTTGGCAATGCTTAGTAAGAAATAGTTCTCATGTGAAATTATGTTGAACTGAGTGTGCACGAAAGCGGTGCATAGTCCCTTTGGTGTTATTTTCTAGACCTAGTTGAGCTTTGTTTGCAGGAGGTGGAGGAATATCCTGGAAATAGAACTTTAGCAGGGCTTCAGAAAAGTGTGACGTAACCGTGAATGGATTATACGCGATGGTGTAAAAAAAATTCCCTCTTTACTTCCTTTATTTCTGGATACAGTTATAGCGAAAAATACGCCAGCCCAATGAAAAATATAACTGACTGGCGTGAAACATTTATTTATTGTACTGGGAAAGCTCTCGAAAAATTTAAGGATGGACCCTTATACCCATAAGTAATGATAACTTCAATTACACAAGCCGTAATGATAGCGATTANGAAAAATTTAAGGATGGACCCTTATACCCATAAGTAATGATAACTTCAATTACACAAGCCGTAATGATAGCGATTAAAAAAATTCGTAGATTCTAAATGGCGTACACTTGGCGATTTTGATTGTTTATTACAAAAAATAATATGAAACATGTNAAAAAATTCGTAGATTCTAAATGGCGTACACTTGGCGATTTTGATTGTTTATTACAAAAAATAATATGAAACATGTATATAGCTGCTAGAAATGTGATTTTTTACTGAGAAAGTAGTGGCTAAATAAAAAAAACCATGTCGAGTGATTTTATGATGTGTTTCCAACATTGAGAAACGGATAAAATGTAGTCGGTGAAGGGTTCCGTACGTTCCAGTTATTTTTGCAGCACAATGGAATAAAAAGTTGTTTTGGAGACATGCCAGTTAACATTTACCTTCAAAGATGGATTATGGAATTATGTGTGATTTTGTATTAATAACAAACGTACGCTATGTGTTACGTCAAATGACACTTGCAGTTACGTGCCGAAAGTTTGCTACGTGATTAAACAGAGATAAATGAAGAACTTTAGTGCATATTCCGACATGTTCACCATTTGCAGAGATAAAAATACAAATATATTCTTTTAAAATCATTAGTGCAAGATTTANCATATTCCGACATGTTCACCATTTGCAGAGATAAAAATACAAATATATTCTTTTAAAATCATTAGTGCAAGATTTATCTTTTCATAGTAAAAATTAATATTCGTCTTATAAGAGCTAGTTGTGGAATCAACATTTTTAAAATTAAATAATTTTAGCATGCGCCTTGCATGTGCAACTGTAAAAGCTACACTGAAAAAGAAAATAGAACGCGTCCTAATTGTCGAATTAAGTATTTAATTAGCTCTTCACGGTAAACTTAGCACTCTTTGAAAGCCCTACTTAAGATCTTCTTGTATGCACATTGTGTATTCTTACACCATATGTGAAATTAACACTGTCATGGGCCTGAGCACTCTATCCACGAGTCCATCAAGTGAAAGAGTGAAATTATTAGAAAAAATGTTTTTTTACAAATGTGATAATTCTTACACTCATATGCATTAAAGAAAACAGAAAGCAAAAGAAATCATTTCAGTATTCACAAATGTTTACTATGACACTTTTAATTCAACTTTGAGATATAGAATTATTATCCCTTCGACGGTACTAGCTTTACTGAGCGATGACCAGTCAGTGTGCCCGTTAATATATATGCAATAACGGACAGTGACATTTTTCAAAAGTTGATTCCTTAACCATGAGCAACGTGTACCTTTCTATGGGCTGTTCACGGAAAAAGTGAGCTGTTTTGAGAACCTAGTTACTTTTTCCATTCAGCCATTTTTTATTCTTTAACAACCCATTATAAATAAATACGGCCATGCACGTAACAAACACAGTGTGTATATTTCACCGCACTCGGGAGTTAACGTCTAAGGCTAAAATAAAACATATGTAATGACTATTATTCCANCATCGACGCTAGCCGTTCTTGCACGGAAACTTAGACACCTTCTTGCCTGGGCGCAACCTACGCGAGGATCTTCATCGCTCCTGTCTGAAGTGCCGATGATACTGCGCTACTAACCGTTCTGAAAGTATTCACTGCCGATTAGTGTACTCCTAACCCTCTAACACACTGTAAATAAAAATACATACATCAACGAGGTGTTTGGAAATATCCGTACATGGCTCCCGCCTATCTGGAGCTTGAACTGCGTAGCAGAGTGTTCGAAATACACGTTTTCCCACGGAACTGTTTAAAACGCGCGTCCCGTGTACTCGTCCACAAAAAGAACACACACTTCAGATTAGGGTGGTTGAATGCTTTCAAGACGCCACGCACATTGGAAACACCATTTCGGAGTACCTCAACGTAGCTAAAAACGGCTTCTTCAAAGTGCTGTATATCAAAATATACGCGGCAGATACATACATACAAATCTACTCAAAGGCGCTGCAATGAACCTTCCTTGAGTCTTTCCACCAATAAAATTATAGGGTCACCGTGGAAAGTCCCATAGGTGCACGCAGTGTGACTGACGAGAACACTGCGCGCTGGNCATATCCCGACATGTTCACCATTTGCAGAGATAAAAATACAAATATATTCTTTTAAAATCATTAGTGCAAGATTTCTCTTTTCATAGTAAAAATTAATATTCGTCTTATAAGAGCTAGTTGTGGAATCAACATTTTTAAAATTAAATAATTTTAGCATGCGCCTTGCATGTGCAACTGTAAAAGCTACACTGAAAAAGAAAATAGAACGCGTCCTAATTGTCGAATTAAGTATTTAATTAGCTCTTCACGGTAAACTTAGCACTCTTTGAAAGCCCTACTTAAGATCTTCTTGTATGCACATTGTGTATTCTTACACCATATGTGAAATTAACACTGCCATGGGCCTGAGCACTCTATCCACGAGTCCATCAAGTGAAAGAGTGAAATTATTAGAAAAAATGTTTTTTTACAAATGTGATAATTCTTACACTCATATGCATTAAAGAAAACAGAAAGCAAAAGAAATCATTTCAGTATTCACTAATGTTTACTATAACACTTTTAATTCAACTTTGAGATATAGAATTAATATCCCTTCGACGGTACTAGCTTTACTGAGCGATGACCAGTCAGTGTGCCCGTTAATATATATGCAATAACGGACAGTGACATTTTTCAAAGGTTGATTCCTTAACCATGAGCAACGTGTACCTTTCTATGGGCTGTTCACGGAAAAAGTGAGCTCTTTTGAGAACCTAGTTACTTTTTCCATTCAGCCATTTTGTATTCTTTAACAACCCATTAAAAATAAATACGGCCATGCACGCAACAAACGCAGTGTGTATATTTCACCGCACTCGGGAGTTAACGTCTAAGGCTAAAATAAAACATATGTAATGACTATTATTCCANCAGTGTGTATATTTCACCGCACTCGGGAGTTAACGTCTAAGGCTAAAATAAAACATATGTAATGACTATTATTCCAAATGAGAGGGTTTTCAAAATTGCTCACTTTGCCGTGAATAGGCTATAGTTGCCGTTCACACGTGTCTAGTGCCAGTGCCACTTGTTCAAGTTTAACCACAAAACTAAGTAAAGGCTGTTGTAAAATGTGTTTTTTTTTTCTCCTGAAGAAGNTTTAAAACGCGCGTCCCGTGTACTCGTCCACAAAAAGAACACACACTTCAGATTAGGGTGGTTGAATGCTTTCAATACGTCACGCACATTGGAAACACCATTTCGGAGTACCTCAACGAAGCTAAAAACGGCTTCTTCAAAGTGCTGTATATCAAAATATACGCGGCAGATACATACATATAAATCTACTCAAAGGCGCTGCAATGAACCTTCCTTGAGTCTTTCCACCAATAAAATGATAGGGTCACCGCGGAAAGTCCCATAGGTGCACGCAGTGTGACTGACGAGAACACTGCGCGCTGGTTCAGAGCCTTGCGCTTATTGCTCCGGCGCTTCGCGGCCTCGAACCCGGAGAAATGGTCCAGGTAGGCGCGAGCCGTAACATACGGAAACAGAATCGTTTATAAGAAACGCAGAACTGTTCTCTTTGATTGGCCATGTCAAAACTTTCCGTGAGTTACGAGAGGCCGTGGATGGCGTATCTGCTAGAGCGCTCGCCTCCAACCAAAGCGAGCCGTGTTCGATTCCCGGCGGAGCCACTCCTGATTTTTGCACTCGTGCCGGACGGTGCTGCTGGTTGGCGGGTTTCCTCAGGGACCTCCCGTTTCCCTCGCCCTTGCGTTCCGGCGCCGTTCCAAATCCACCTCGTTTCACCCTTACCGGCTGTCAAGACCTCGTTGTTAAGTGCCCCCCCACCCCCGCAAGCTATATACGAACATTGTTTAGGCAACATGACTCGGTAGTGTCCGCAACAATAAAAAAAATGAGGGTTCCTCAAACAATTACAGCATTCACACCACTTATACATATCAGTTAAATGCTATAGAAAATGCGTGCACAGAAGGGTTGCAAGTCTTTGCAGCTGCTGTCCCTAATGTAAAAAGACGTCCTATCAAATTATTTTGTAAAAACAAAATTTTGTTTCGATGGGTTGTTCACACAGTAGCTAAGTAAAACTACCTACTCAAACAGCAGCAACCGGAACCTCTAAATTTGTTGAATGACTCAGAATTCACATAACAGTTACTGTAAAAAGCTACATAATTGTCAGTGAATAGTCTTCATTTACAACATNGAATGACTCAGAATTCACATAACAGTTACTGTAAAAAGCTACATAATTGTCAGTGAATAGTCTTCATTTACAACATCCTTCCTAGACGTAGGGGTCCAATTGAGGCTGTATTGTTAACGTATTGCCAATGTTCGATAGACAGTAGCACTTGTTCAGAATTCTGGATAGGAAAAGTTTTAATTGTAATATNTTAACGTATTGCCAATGTTCGATAGACAGTAGCACTTGTTCAGAATTCTGGATAGGAAAAGTTTTAATTGTAATATTAATTTATTTTTGCTGTATATAACAGTTTCATAACGAAAACGTTAATATTTTAAATCAAAGATTTAAGTAAACGAAAATAATGAAAACTGGCGTAAAATCCCTTGCATTAACGGAAGTTGCTACTGGCAAACGATAAGCTGTCGTGAAATTGTGCAATTATTTCCGTTCATTTAGATAACTGATGTTGCCACTGTAGATGAAACGTCCGTAGAATTACGAAGGAGTCGGAAAACGTTTTGTCAGATTTTTTTTTTTTTNCCGTAGAATTACGAAGGAGTCGGAAAATGTTTTGTCAGATTTTTTTTTTTTTGCAATTTCATGGACATTTTTTTTAACAGTGTAGCTCAAACGACACTTCAGCTTCTTTGTTTATTTACTTTTCTTCAGATATCTAAGNCGTTTTGTCAGATTTTTTTTTTTTTTGCAATTTCCTGGACATTTTTTTTAACAGTGTAGCTCAAACGACACTTCAGCTTCTTTGTTTATTTACTTTTCTTCAGATATCTAAGAAATAACTTGCGTGGATATGACTTCTATCTTATATATATATGTGTATGTCTGTATATATATATAAGATTACGAGTGACTCATAATGGTGACAGACAATGTTCACGGCTAAGATTTGTCGTAGCATTCTAAGTGTTTAATTTCAACAAATAATGCAGTTGATATAAAAATACGCATTGATGAGAATTCACATTTCTGCATAATCGATCATTAGAATTTTTTTAAAAATTGCTCTGTGGTAAATATTTGTAATTTGGTCAATGTTTAACAGGAACAACTGAAGCATTTCCGACAGGACTATACAAAGCATCTTGTACGGCATGGATGTATACAATAGACTATTCTTAGTCTTTATAGGCAGTAAACGTCGCTTCGCTTTTTCTGCATGCAAGCAAGTATTCTCGCAATAAATAAATAGTACGCATTGTGTTTTGTCTGCTTGAAAACAGACGTTCTCGCAATAAAACGTCGTATGTATTGTGATGTTTGCAAGATGCCGAGAAAGACATAAACAGTGCCAAGATGCCATTTTTTATATGATCACACAGGAAGTGTTTAGTTACTCCCGCACGTTTAGTGCCCTTTGTCCGGCACTGCAGAAGTCAGCAGACCTTAAGAAGCAGAGAATATATAACTCCGTGCTGGCTTACTATCGTGAGGAGACAGAGAGAAGTGTGACTCGGTTTAGGGTTTGTACTTTTACACTTCCGTACGTCGAACGAAGAAGGAAACACGAACGTGGTTCTTGGTGGCGACTTACAGATGGAAAAGAAATTAGAATTAAAAATCGTGAGTGTTACAACGTTTATACAAAGCGTATGTAAAGATGAATTGGTCGGTAGACTAAGTAATTTTTCAGAATATAAAAGGTGTATCGACAGAATATATTAGGCACCAAGTTGTTGTGTGGTCATAAGAGCCAGCGCTTAACTACTGGAATCAGGTACCACCACGTCAGTTTCTAGAAAAAACTTGGGAATTTTGAAAACACCATGGCAATAAGTGGATTTTTTTTTAACTTACGTGTATCTCATGAAACTTTTTTTTTGCGTTATCTTAAAAAAGCTACTTGATTGATCGCAGTTTCAGGTCTATGGTAACTACCAAAAATTACTCTTCTACGTTGCGCTCGTAATATTTTTCGATGACTGAGGTAGTAAAAAGAAATGTTAGAAACGATGATTTAGTACCTTACCAGCCTGCTCTTAGACTACGATGGCTGGACACAAGCCATATCAGGACGAGGCCTAATGGAAATCGTAAAATCTTCGACACTGGCCTTTTGTTACGTTTGATTTTGGTGCACGGAAAAGCGGAGTGATGGCGTAATAGGCAGGAATACTGTCCCACCACGTCACAATTAAAATACGTAACAAAGCACGCGTTTCTAAAATATATGAAGGAAAAAAAAACTACGTGATTGTTTTTTGTTATTTTTTGAGATGCGCAGTTAGTAAATATGCTGTTTAAACATGCAATAATTTTTTTTTTATTAAATGACTAAGTTTGAAGACCGTATAAGCTGGACTTCGATTTTATTCTGTGTTTTCCGTATTCGAGTATCTCTCGCGTGCGAGAGTGCAGCGAGTTGCTACACTCGCCTGCACACCACACAGACAATCCATGCTTATTTTGCAAGTTGTAAAAACAGTTGTAATATGAAACTTAAAATCATTTGTAATTCATTCTGCAATTCATGGGCTAACAACATTGGTTAAAAATGTATACGTGTCTGCGTTTCCAACATGCAGAAAAGGTTGTTTTGAATTTACCATAAAACATCATATATGTAAATAATATGTCTTTTTTATCGATATCGCCAATTATTACTAACGTGCCAGCTATACCATCTTTACATTTTTTTTACAGTAAATTACCGAATCAGTCGTTATCGCGACGAATTTCTCTACATGTCGACCAATCGAATAAGTGTACAGATTTAAACGAAATTTCGTTTATAAACTTCTCTTGATTTTTGATAGTTTCAAAATATTCGTTACATTGATGATTGTTCATAATGACATCGAGCATAATTGTTCAGTTGAGGAAACGCTTCAGATTTCGTAACGATCGAAACTGGGTTTTAATATCATGACAGCAAACCCTCCTCAGTGAGATTTGCTGGTAAGGAAAACTAAGGCGAACGGCGTTTTCATTATGATGATGATGTCACGTCCAGACAAATCAAAGAGGCTATTTTTAAAACAAATGCTGATTTTACAGAATATACCCTACTCATCGTTCACTTAGGCCCAAATTTTTATTTGCTATGGAACTCGTTTTATATACAGAGCCAAGCGCAAATTCTAACACAATAAGTTTGAATGTTAAATTTTTCCTATCTAAAATTACAGGATTATTTTAGATTTTTAATAAATTAGAGAACTAGAAGACGTATAATGTCAATTCAAACATACTGTGGCAGCAGTATTAATTGTTACATTTTAACGGATGCAACGAATTTACGAAATATTTGACACTAATACATGCAATCCGTACGCATGAATTTAATGCTTTCAAAAAGTTTTTCAATTAATACCAGCGATTTCTTTTTTTTAATTAAATATTTTAATCATCTCATATCCAACAAAAATATTTGTGTGTTATAAAGTTAAAAAAAAAATACTTTTCATTTAGTTTCGGATGTGCGTGTTTATTCAAGTTTTTAATTTTGTCCAAAATTTTGCGTGCTTTCAGAAGTTAATGTTTTGAGTTTTGTGTAAGTATATTTTGTCAAATGTTAACGTGTTTGCTTCGGAGAAATTCAACACGTAAAAGCGAATGCAAACCATTTCATACTGGTATAATTTCCGTGTCTGCGAATTTATACCAGGTCTCAGTATTGTGCTCAAAACATTGTTTTCTTGAGAAATAGGTGGAGAAAGGAAATAACACTCGATAATGTTAAAATAATCCGCCACATTAGAGGCGGAATAATAAAACCACTCGTAGTTCCATTACGCGGAACGCTAGTTGAAACAGCGGGCACGTCTAGTTTGTAAGAATGCTTAATGCATCTTCCCAAGCAGGATTTTATTTGCTGATGGTGAGTGAGGAAAAGAAGGAAGAAAATTAAGATTCACGTCACGGTTTGCTGATCCGTATTTTGTAATCTGTACCGGGATTTATTTTGCACGTCTTCACTAAAAAAAAAAAGTTCTACAAGACGGCAGAATACCGAGTAAAAGAGGACTCGCGAATGTCTTGTGCGGAATTGATTCGTGACGTATCTTACTCAATTNACTACAAGACGGCAGAATACCGAGTAAAAGAGGACTCGCGAATGCCTTGTGCGGAATTGATTCGTGACGTATCTTACTCAATTTTTAATCCAAATTGTTGTTCAAACTTGGGCCAGTGATCGTCCACCCAGTGTGCGTTAACCCACCAATGTAGTATGATCGCTNTCCAAATTGTTGTTCAAACTTGGGCCAGTGATCGTCCACCCAGTGTGCGTTAACCCACCAATGTAGTATGATCGCTGCACGTAGTAAATCGAAGCAATGACAGCGCATTGTTGGCAAGCGTGTTTGGTCGTGTGATGGCGCGCCTGTTAGACTCGAAGCCGGCAGGTCGTGGCGTTGATCCCCGCCTCTGCTACTACTTGTTTCTCCGAGGCTCTTATTTTTTCACACTCCAGACAAATCCTGGTCCTACCTTCCCAGTTTCTCGTTCCTTGAATTAAGAAGAATGGTGCACTAATTTCTTATATTTAACAACTAGTCGTCGTAACCATTTTTTCAGAATAAGAATTTTTGAGATCTAATTACTTATAGTCTGTTCACAGTTTCTTCACACTTTTAAACTTAAACCTGTGAAAAGTCGCCCTATGTATGACGTGTTTGATTGTGTGTCCTAAATATGTCATTTATCACAAGCGTTTTATACACCTGTTATAGAAGTAGGCCTACCATAATTTAAGATAAATTAAGATTCTAATTATGTGTTATCTATAAATTTAAATATTTCATTTATAATTAATATGAATATAAACAGACATAACATTGGCGTTTTGGTAAAACCCAGTAAGAAAGAGTTTTCATGAAAAATTTTATTAAATTGAGTGTGCACAAATGCGGCGCACTGTCCTTTTGGTGTAATTTTCTAGACTTTCTTCAGCTTTTTTTTCATGAGGCGGAGGAATGGTCGGAAAGTAAAACTATAAGGGCTTCAGTAAAGTTGAAAATAACCGCAAATATATTATACCAACCTACTTACGATGGGTACTTGATGCGCTTACCGGTATAACCTTGTCGTTTGTTTGCTTTAGCGCCAAAAACACGGGGAAGACACACGGGTATATGGACGCTTCGTGGTAATTTTTTGCATTACTTTTGGCAAGAATAAATATTGCACAACTTTAGAATTTGAAGCTTTGTCATAAATTAATTAGTCATTGTCATGAAGTAAAACATATTTCTTGCAAAGTATACCGAAAAAAAAAACATAAATATGAATATTAATATAATAACTTACGTACAATAATATTTTCCTGAATTAGACAGCATCCCGCTTCTTTGTTTCAAAAAAATATATCTATTTCCTTGTCATAAATTTGTATGGATCAGAAGCGATAAATTGTAATAACGCAGACGTAAATGAACACTTTACAAATGAAAGAAACTTTATTTTTCTGATATTGGCAGGAATACTGCAGCAAGAAAAATTGAGTAAGTGGTTAAGACCTAAAAGGACGCGAAGGACGATGACGTAGTTATACAACGGTAAATTCCAGTTATTTAAATGTTCGGCATTTACTTGCGTTATCTTTAAATACTACGAAATTTCAATGCGAGCATAAAACTAATCGAGGGAGATTTCTGAAAATTAAATGCAGTTAAGACTGATCCGTGCAGTTGGTTTTCTACTGAGTCACAGCAAAAAAAAAGTATTTATCAGTCGACGATATTACATAAGTATTGCTGNCGTGCAGTTGGTTTTCTACTGAGTCACAGCAAAAAAAAAGTATTTATCAGTCGACGATATTACATAAGTATTGCTGTAATGTAATAATAATACATTATCAATATAAGACAATTATGACAAGTACAGTAGAACATATACAAGGATTTTTTATTGACATATGGAAATTCAAACAAGAGCATCTATGGNGTAAATTCCAGTTATTTAAATGTTCGGCATTTACTTGCGTTATCTTTAAATACTACGAAATTTCAATGCGAGCATAAAACTAATCGAGGGAGATTTCTGAAAATTAAATGCAGTTAAGACTGATCCGTGCAGTTGGTTTTCTACTGAGTCACAGCAAAAAAAAAGTATTTATCAGTCGACGATATTACATAAGTATTGCTTTAATGTAATAATAATGCATTATCAATATAAGACAATTATGACAAGTACAGTAGAACATATACAAGGATTTTTTTATTGACATATGGAAATTCAAACAAGAGCATCTATGGACTAATATAAACAAAAAAGCCTCGCAACAAAATTTTTGGAAAGGTCATCTTTTATTTTTTAAATTTAAGATGATATTAAGCAATAGAGCGCAGGGAGTCCGTAGCTATACGTACCTGCGTGCACAACAAGTTGCATATCACGAAGGCGAACGAAACTGGCGCACCATGCGGAGAGCGCTTGTACATAGGCCACCATAATCTCGAGGGAGGTGGGCGCCTCTAGTGATTGCTTTTTACATGCTGTTCACGGCAGCCCTAGTTTCTTTTTCTTTCGGACATTTTTTATTCTGCATCCACCTTTTTAAATAAATATTGCTATGTATGTAATACAGTGTGTATATTCCACGGCACTCGGAAATGAACGGCTGAGGCTAAGATAAAATATATTTATTGACTATTATTCAAAACGATAGGGCTTCCAAAAGTGCTCACTTTACCGTGAATGGCCTGCAGTACTCGTGTGTCAAACTACATGAACAATGGCAGATTAGCAATTGAGTAGTAAAGGCTGCCAGAAGTGTTTCCATTTTATTTCCTGCATAGCGCGCCAATTCCGTTCGCCTTCGTGGTATGAAAATTGTTGCGCAAGCAAGTACTTATAGCTGCGGAATCCCGCACTGTTTTGTCTAACTTCAAATTAAATTATAAAATATTATATGACCTTTCCAAAAATTGTGTTACTGTTAGTTTTGGTTTATATGCTGTGACTTGAATTTCGACATAATATTTAAAAACATATTGTATAATCAAGACTGGTGGAGTTGGAAAAGTGACCTTGAAGGGGACGTGCATGTGAACTGACAGCATTCTAGTAACAATGGATTGTTGGTAATTACAACCTATGCTCTGTTATTCGAGACTGTTATCAACATCCGCTTGTCACAGCATTAAAAACCACATAGTGGAAAATTTTGGGCGGCTCTTTAACAACGGGGTCTTGCGAGATGATGACGGCGAAGCGATGTGAATACAGAGTAGCTCAGGAACGCAAGGGTTCGGAAAACGGCAGATCCCCGAGAAAACCCGTCGACCAGGGGCATCGTCCGGCACGATCCTCACGTGCGAAAATCCAGGTAGCGACTCCGTAAGAAACCAACCCCTATTCGCCTTTGTGGAAGGTGAGCGTTCTAGCCGATGCGTTAACCACGGCTCCATTGATAAGCACGATTGCAACACAATAGTTATACCGCCACCAATTTAAATCACCCGCAGAAACTGGATTACTAATTGGTTCATTATTAGTTTTAAGGAGAATACAGTGGTGCTACTACATTGCAGTTTTTAACGGGTACCGTCAGTTTTTGGATAATATTTCCAGTCTCAGGTTAATTATTTCTAATAGAAGAAAACCGTCCACTAATACAATTGTATTTATATTGCAATTCTATCAGGCATATGACAAAGTTCATAACAAATTGCACAGTTGACGACCTATTCACTTATCTTTAGAAGTTGGCCAAGCTGTTGAACTTTTAGTGGGGTAAGAAAATTGCGCGTTTTGAGATCAGGCTAGCGACTGCCTGTTGAGCTCAGTTCATAGTCGGCAACACCCAATGTTTTCTGGAGACGCCTCTCCACAGTACGGCAGTTGTATTGTTCTTGATTTCCGTCGTTTTGTCAGCATCGGGAAAGTGATGGAAGTGGGATTTGGTTTTCTACTCTTGCTAGTTTGCCGTCGTGAACCTGTACTGTGCTTGCTTCTAAATCCTCGCACAAACCTGTTGTGTATTGTAGTTTTTGCTATATTGTTTGTGTTTACCAGCATATACATACGTATTGTGTAACATGGGCAGTCAATAAATTCGGGACGTATTCTCTAAACTTCACTATTACCGTTTTCATAATCATTGAATAATGGTTTAGCTTTGAAAGTTGATTTTTGAAATTACTACCTTCCAGCTGCATTTTCTTCATTTCTCATGGATACGTTTTATATAGGCCTACTCAACCATACTGTTTTAACAAGCAAATAAAAGCAATTCTACATGATACAACTAGTATTTCAGTAAGTTTTTTTTTTTTTTAATCTTTGAATGAAAGTCAACTGAGAATTGCAGTAACTGACGCTGCTTAAACATTTCACACTGTGAATCACCAATATAGTTTCAACTCCATGAACTGTACTGCTATGCTTGCGAACAAAACATTTTGTGACCTCAACTGCAGCAAATTTCTCTTGTGCAGGGACAAAATATCAAATATAACTGTGACCAACGTAATTGTACTCCAGTGTCTGAATTAATTAAGAACTATTCTGGAATCAGTTCATTTTATAGGTGTCAGCACTGATGACAGCATTCGTGGTAGTGTTAAACCGTTTCCCATTGTTATCCCATTTTCCCCGTTTGAAGGTGACATTCTTATTAAACACATGAACTTGAAAAGTCTTCCAAATGAAGAATCCTGTGTTGTTGCAGAGTATGTTGTGAAAGTGCTTAAGTGTTTTGAAATACACGTTTTTCCATGTAACTATTAAACGCGCGTCCAATGCGCTGATCTACAAAAAGACGAGACATGTAGAGTGATTTCAAGACTTCGCGCGGATCTGAAACGCTATTTCAAAGCACTCCAACATAGCTTAAAATTGCGTTTTAAAAACGCTGTATCTCAAAATATACGCGTCAGGTACACACTAAAGAATATGAAGGGCTCTGCAACAAACCTTGTCACAGGTTTTCCACCAGTAAAATAATAGAGTCACCGCTTAAGGACGTTCAAGAGATAACAATTATATTCTATACATATATATATATATACCATTTTTTTTAAATTTTGTTAAACGAAATAATAGTCCGGAAAAGTATGAAAATGGTTGAAAATAACTTTGACAAAACCAATAGGTACTATGTGAATTGGAAATTTTTTTAATTTTTCGTGCAAATTTAAAAATTGAACAACATAATACATTGCGCTGCAGCTCAAGATAATTGTCCATGCAATCAGAATGTCATGAGAATGATTTCATGGTAATTTTGTATACTGTTCATCCGTATTTCAGTTTTAACTTTGAGGTATATTTTTTTATTGAAAGTAGCTAAAGTTTAAAACTTTACGGCAGGTTAACCAATTGATGGATTTCAAAGAAACTGCCATCATGGCACTTCTGTGACTTCAAGAAACACTTCAGTTTGAAACCAAACTTTGTGGCAAAATAACGTTTTGAAAATGAAGCAGCATTTTAAGTTAAAAGTCTCATAATCGTCATAAAAATAAGGTGAATACAATTTTTCAAATGAGTTCGTATTGTTATCAAGTTACCATTGACTCATGAAATCATAAAATTTCCTCGAAACCTATAAAATAAATATTTGGTTCTTGATCAACATTTAAGTCCCATGCGTATACGCTGCACGACGTGAACACTGCACGTCAGTTCAGAGCCTTGCGCTTAGTGGCGATTGCGCACTTGATGCACGAAACAATATAGACCTTATCGCTCCCGCGCTTTCCAGCCTCAAACGTGGAAGACAGCGCCAGGTAGGCGTACCTCTTTAAGGGGCCCGCCTGCCTGGAGCTTTCTCCGCGTTTGAAGCCGAGAAGCGTGGGAGCGATAAGGGCGACACTACCACTCCCTACAAGTGAGCCATCGTCGCAACGCGCAGGGCTCTGAATTGACGTGCAGTGTTCTCGTCGTGCTGCGTGCACCTATGAGACTTTCAGCGGTGACCCTATAATTTTATTGGTTCAATGCATTCCCCTCGATTACTTCTGTGCGTATACATACAACGCGTATATTTAGAGATAGAGCACTTTAAAAAAGCAGTTTCGAGCTATGTTGGAGTGCTCTGAAATGGTGTTTCTAATGTGTGTGACATCTTGGAAGTAACCGACAGGCATAGTCTGAAGTGGGCATTCTTTTCGTAGACTAGCAATTGGACGCATTTTAAATAGTTTCTTAGTAAAACCTGGATCTCGAACACACTGCAACGCCGTTCGAGCGCGAGGCAGGCGGGCCCCTTGAGAACTACAGGTCCATACAAAAATATTTTCTTTAAAATCGTTGTTTGCACGTATACACGTATCTCAGTAAATAAGTGTTCTGGTAATACAAATTTTTGCCAGAAAAAGTAAAAACCAATAACCGAAGATCGTATAGTTTTGCTCTTATCACATTAAGGGTAGTCAACGAGAAAACAAATTGTGAAATTGTACAAAAATCGCAGGTTTAGAGTCTTCATACCCAGTTTCCTTAAGTCTGTAGTTAAATCTGTGAATTCCATCGCGTGTTACGAAGTCCCACTCTTACAGATCTAATTTGCACAGTACAGCGCAACAAGGGAAACGCTACTAACCTTGTAAAAGTTTTGTGTTTCTATGGGCTTATTGAGGGCTTAAACTAATAGCAACCGACAGACCCTTTCAGTAAGCTGAACTCTACTTGATGGGCATAATCAAATCCTGTGTACCGAAGGATTTCTTCTTGTTGGTATGGCGTAGCGTGGTTCGACAGCGGCAGTTCCCCGAAGCAGACGAGGGGACGGCAGTAGCCGTGACATCGGATCGTGAAACTCTCGCCGGCGGCCGTTGCGTCAGCCTGCCACTGACCTCCACATGCTTGCTGCTGCCGAAGGTCGGCGTAACGGCTCACTCCGCCAGAAATTAAAGAAGTTTCTTACGACATATGGTCCCGACGCACCTCACTCTCATTACATCTCTGGCGCTCGAGAACCTTCGATATGGTAGTATGTCACTTATTTTTGTTTACTTCCAGAGCACAATTAGCGAACATTTTTAAGTCGTTAATTCCCCTGACACTTGTTTTAATACAGATACTGCCTAAAACGTTATTTCCAGTGAATGTAAATACTTTGGTTTTACAGTCCTTGTCAAAATCGCGGTTTTGTTGCTTTTGTGTCACACAAATAAACACAACACAGTTGTAAAAGGGTAATAGTTTTTCATAAAAACCAATTACAAAATATTTAGGGTATTTGAATAATTCTTTAACAATATGTTTTTCACTTAAAAAAAACCTATAAACTTTTTACATTGGTTCAATTTGAAAGTAATTGTTTATAGACCTTCGTACACACACACATATATATATATATGAACTATGTATATCTACCATGTTGTGTATATTTTACATATTTATATATAATTTGTGAAAGTAAAAATTGTAAGGATATTATAATGTTCTCTGCAGTGTGATAATTGCTGTTCTTAGTTATTATAGCAATTGCCCTTCTCTGTAATTTTTAAAATTTTATCCACCCCTGCTGCATTGCCTCAAATGTCAATATTGTAACTCGTAATAGCATAATAGCATGCCTGGTTGTGTACATCCTCCCATTATGAGGCCCTGAGTGTGTACAAGTTTTTCCTTGCAAATAGGTGCTTCATATTTTGTTTCGTTTATAACTAATTTGAGGTTGCAATATTCGATGAAACATCATCTATGTGCATGTGTTTAGGGCTGTAAAATATTCAAGTTTATCACTGAGTAATGTTAGATAGTCATATTTCCTTTTGTTCAAGTCTAAATCAGTTGTACTTGGGTTATCTCTAACCTCTTTCATTTATCGNTAGCATGCCTGGTTGTGTACATCCTCCCATTATGAGGCCCTGAGTGTGTACAAGTTTTTCCTTGCAAATAGGTGCTCCATATTTTGTTTAGTTTATAACTAATTTGAGGTTGCAATATTCGATGAAACATCATCTATGTGCATGTGTTTAGGGCTGGAAAATATTCAAGTTTATCACTGAGTAATGTTAGATAGTCATATTTCCTTTTGTTCAAGTCTAAATCAGGTGTACTTGGGTTATCTCTAACCTCTTTCATTTATGGAGACAAAATAGCTAACTTGTCTCTTAAATCTGAAATTTCCTCTATTGCAGTCAATATGCTCTCATCCTTTCCTTGTGGAGTGGCATTGGTTTTATTCAGGAGCTTAGATTCAGGTTGTCGCCCGGGAAAACTAATTTTGTGATCCGTAGCTTGTTTGCTAACGGATCTAGAAAGTCAATCTTATTTCTGTGTTCAAATAAGTCAGTATTGCATCCCTCAGTTCATAAACACTCGTCCCCCTAGACATCCATTGCACTTATTATTTAAAAAAAGGTTCCTTAAATTTTCTGCCATTTAGAGACGTATATCGACTTATGACTGGCATTGCGTGAGGAAAATCCATTTTACATTGTTGATTTTGCGGTAACATTACGGAAACGTGCTGGTAAAAATTATTTACATATAGGGCCTATGCGCAAAATTACGCATACTCCATTTTCTAAGCAACTGAATTTCTTTACATTTCTTTCAACTTAGTGTGAATTCACGGAACCCAAGGGGTTTTCTGTAAATTTACTAGTTCATTCCTGCGTATTTGGGGTTAATGTTGAGGGATTACGAAAAAATGAGTTAATGTTAAAATATAAAATACAAATAGGGATTCAAACACAAAGCGAAAATATCGGTGCCGATACCTCTAACCTACCAGGTTTGCGTCTACGGAACTGGTTTAAAGTAATTATTTATATATTAGCTGCGCACGTCGCCTTCTATTAAAGGTGTTTCGTGCTACTACTTGATGTTCGGCGGCTCAGGTTTAAGTGGCGTGCATGTCGTGACTGACTCAGAACGATAACTTTCCGGTTACATCAGCGAAGAACACTTGTGTAACATCGGCAATGCTCTTCTCCGAAGTCTGAAACCATTAGGAATAGAAATTCGTTTCGTAGTTTAAATTATACACAGAGAGCTCAGTTCCATTTTTCGAAACGGATATTTCCGAAAATTAATTGCATATATATTTCCGTAAAATATTTCCTTAAATTAAAGCAGATATTTAACGGTACACAATACAAAACAGCTGCTGGAATCATTGTAAAATTAATAAAAATACAGGACTATTTTTTTATAATAAAAAATGAACAGAAAACCGGCAAACTGCTTCACTGTCACGAACGTAGACATTTCTACTGCGATAATGTACGCTACGGGTTTCGCAATANAAAAAAGGTTCCTTAAATTTTCTGCCATTTAGAGACGTATATCGACTTATGACTGGCATTGCGTGAGGAAAATCCCATTTTACATTGTTGATTTTGCGGTAACATTACGGAAACGTGCTGGTAAAAATTATTTACATATAGGGCCTATGCGCAAAATTACGCATACTCCATTTTCTAAGCAACTGAATTTATTTACATTTCTTACAACTTAGTGTGAATTCACGGAACCCAAGGGGTTTTCTGTAAATTTACTAGTTCATTCCTGCGTATTTGGGGTTAATGTTGAGGGATTACAAAAAAATGAGTTAATGTTAAAATATAACATAGAAATAGGGATTCAAACACAAAGCGAAAATATCGGTGCCGATACCTCTAACCTACCAGGTTTGCGTCTACGGAACTGGTTTAAAGTAATTATTTATATATTAGCTGCGCACGTCGCCTTCTATTAAAGGTGTTTCGTGCTACTACTTGATGTTCGGCGGCTCAGGTTTAAGTGGCGTGCATGTCGTGACTGCCTCAGAACTATAACTTTCCGGTTACATCAGCGAAGAACACTTGTGTTACCTCGGCAATGCTCTTCTCAGAAGTCTGAAACCATTAGGAATAGAAATACGTTTCGTAGTTTAAATTATACACAGAGAGCTCAGTTCAATTTTTCGAAACGGATATTTCCGAAAATTAATTGCATATATATTTCCGTAAAATATTTCCTTAAATTAAAGCAGATATTTAACGGTACACAATACAAAACAGCTGCTGGAATCATTTTATAATTAATAAAAATACAGGACTATTTTTTTATAATAAAAAATGAACATAAAACCGGCAAACTGCTTCACTGTCACGAACGTAGACATTTCTACTGCGATAATGTACGCTACGGGTTTCGCAATACTGCCACGTGAAGACTGAATAACTGAGCTTTTCTGCACATCCGCCTAGTTCACGTTATTCGCAGGTTGTCCTTTGCTTGATGCTGCTGAGTCTGTTCAGCTACTTTCTTTCATCATTTATATGTTTGTAAAGTCGAAGACGTTTATACTAGAAACTATACCAACATCTGCATTACATTTATTTATCAACAAGTTCGCGAAACCCATTACATACTGAGATGACACGCTGTTTGGAAAGCACTCATATAGAAGTTTAGTTTTTCTGTCGCCACAACCTCCCATAATGGTGGGCGAAAAAGTTTAACTGAAAATTATTGAAATTCTATAATAACCCACTGCGGGTATGTCAAGATAGTTTTAATTATGAATGGTGGTTTCAGAGAAACGGCACATAACATTAAAAGTATACGAAAACAAGAACTTTGAAAAGTGGCACGAGCGTCATTGAATGCATAGCGACACATTAAAGACATCCTGGGGCATCACGTGTTACCTATTGAGGCTAAATAATGGTATAAATACTCCCAATGAAACAAGTTCAACAGGAAACAAAAATGTAAAGCTGTAAAATTTGCAGTAATTATTTACGTACATGCCCTGTATTTGAATTGTATATATATGAAAACATTATTTTTTCTTCGGTAGTTACTTTAGATGAAATTGTTGAGGCATATAGCATTATGGTGCAGAAGGTCCGGGTGCGAAACGTGGCTGTGCTTTCAATTTTATATGTAAATACCGAACATGTAACATGAGCATAGAGCCATGCAAATCTTTAGTGGCTGCAACAAAATAAAATTGTTCTCAACAACAAAATATTCACTTTCCCCTATAACAATTAATTTGGTTGCGCCAAACGAACTTTGTTGTATCCAACGAAGCCTTTTTCTCAGTGCAATCGTATCGACGCATTTATCCAGCCAGGAGGCGGTCCGAGAGGTTTGTGTTCTTCTCTTGTGCCACAAGTGGACGGAACATTGCCGTGATGCACTTATTTCTTGGTCTGTACCATCACACCGAAAAATAATTTCGTACGAATCGTGAATGGCGGTAAGTGTATGGCTTAATATTTTAAGTGGCACTGTCTTCCAAAACGTGAGACCTAAGACGCCGTTAATTAGTGAATTAAATTCTTACATTAGCTACTGTCATCACAAAAAGTTTGATTCATATTGGTCGTTTATATTTCCTGAGATATCACACACCACCTAAAGAGTGTATAAGGTAAGCTGTGTTCTAGCTAGACGCATGAATTTAAATTAGGCAGTGCGGCTTCGTGGGGATTTCTGGGGATTTCAAGTTATAAGACACTGTTATTTTCGTGTATTATTTCGTAAATTCTGCTAATTTTTAAGAATATAAAAAACTTTAAGTTTACCTGTTAATGTGTAAAATTTCATCATAAAATCCTAATATTAATTCTTTTTTTCTTCGATGCAGAAGTGCTGTATATATGTGCGTATATATATGCATATATATATATACATATACTATACACTAAAATCTGAACAAATTTCAAACTGGAATATATTAGTTCGCAGTTGAATCATGCTTAGAAAGTAAGTTTTTTTCATATCTAATGGGATTTATAGCTATTAATTTAAAAAATTGGCACATTAAATCATATATTTTAAAATTTCGTAATATTGCATAATTCTGTGCGCATTACTTTACGGAAACATGTATTTATGTATTTTGATTTAAAAAGGCTTGTTTTCTTATTGGTGTTGAAAATGTGTCAAGATTTACTGCTACGCTCTGTAAAAGCAAGAACATGTAAAGGAAGTAACTATTGACTTTCGATCGTAGTTTAGGAACGCAGTGCACAAACAGAAAAAGAGTGTTGCGTTNATGTAAAGGAAGTAACTATTGACTTTCGATCGTAGTTTAGGAACGCAGTGCACAAACAGAAAAAGAGTGTTGCGTTGGAGATCGTATTCAAGGAGGCGAAATAACCCGATTCAATTGGCGGTTGAGAGACAGTTGTAGTAAACTACTGGGGAAAAGTTTAGCCCTAATAACAGATACAAGGAAATAAAACGAGAAATCTGTGTTTTATAAAAAACGAAATGATAAAAGTGACTGTAGTATAACAAGAAGAACCTTGAAAGAAACACGCTTTCCACGCAAGAGAAAAGTAACAGCAAAAGGAACGGGACAGAGCGCAAGTCTAATGTAACAAAGAGAACGCTCCCCTAGCGATACGTGTTATCCAATCAAACCTGTCAGAATGGTGTCATAGCCATGTGGGCTGTTTTCGCCTCCATGCCCTATCTTAATGTCGCGGGGTTGCCATTCATGCATCGTTTTGCTAATCGATAGCGATAGTTTGTGAAAGAAACGACTGTTTTGTCTAGCTGTGCTTTGACTTGAAACTTTCAGGTCGTGAATGTCGTCTCTTTTGGCATTCGCGAAGCTGTCCGGAGACGTGCGGACTTTCAATGCGTATCAACGCTGGAAGAGACAAGCCCGAGATTAACTCTGAAGTGCGATTCATGAACGTTTATATTCTGCGGTCTACATAACAAATGTGTGTCTATTGTAACTGCATAATTACATGGCTTAAGAAACACGGTAGAATTAATAAGGCTAGGCACCGCTCGGTAATATTTGCGGGAAAAACTGTGTAACAAGTTGTTTTTAATAACTCAGCTGCTCAACCGATTTCAGATAAACAAAATTTATATCCTAAGTGAACGTGATCGAACAAAAGCTGTTAAGTGGTCGGACAGACCAAAAACTCACTACTCGTCGTCAAGTTCAAATTTCACTCCCTGCTCCCCTGCACGTGGGAAAAAAAATAAGCACCTTAAGTGAGCACTTCCTATTACAGATTTATGTGAGACGTCATTTACACAAACCGTTAAACAGTACGAGCACAAAATGTCACATGGGCTACATCAATTCGAAAGGTTCAGATCACGCAGAAAATAAATAAACGCATGATTTATTTATGCCATTATCACCCATAACTCCGTGCCGTGCAAAGCACATAGAAACATGTACACATCATGACAAAATATCCTGAAGAAGTGTATCACCTAGCATAAGTCATTATAAAATTTCGATTGTAATAAAGAAATAATCAGTGTTGCAGAAATTACGTTCAGCCAAAACCTTCGTCTATTATACTGATCTTTTCTTGGCATGTTGGACTGCTTCCAGAGACTGCGTTATCACGTTTGCTATACTTTACTACAGTCTTGATTCGGCGTCAAGCTTGGAGTGTAACCATAGCGTTTAATTGCTCATTATTGCATACGAGACTTTTAATAATGTGTATTATCGTGTGTACATCGCGTAACTCACTGATTTTGCTGTTTAAAAACGGTTGGTTATAATACTGCTATGGCAAGTATTACTAAGGTGCGTGCTGTGCTTTCAGGAGGAAAATAAATTCATTATGTGAAGAATTGTGAGTTTTTCATAAGCTGGTATGTACTGCAATTGTATGCGTTTGTGTGACTATGTTCAGATGGTGTGCTATGATTAAATTTTGTTTCACCAAATCTGTGAAGTGTTAGCTCAAGTTATCTGTAAAAATATAAATAACTAGCTTACTTGGCCACGCGTTGCTGTGGCACAAAGGATTTTGGTTATATTCATTTCTGTGAAATTAATTGAAAGAAGTACATTTATTTTCAAAATCTTTATTATTGAAGTACTTGTTTGTATACAATGTATTTAGTTTTACCATCTTCCGCGCCTATGAATGAGTTGGATGGTTTTCCTACTCTAGAACACGACACATACAATTGGCTGTGCGAAAAACATTCTGTTTCTAAATCTATTCCACACATTTTCAATTACTGCCCTTGAGCTTTATTTATTGTCATTGCAAATGCCAATCTGACTGGAAACTGTGCTCTTTTAAAGTGAAAGGGAATTTCTGATGGAATAAATGGAATTATGAGAAGAAGCACATTTTCTGCTTTGAAAGCACATTTCAAGATGGTAGCTTCTATAGTATTGCCCATAAATGTTTTTATTGCAAGGCGTGTGACGTTGCAAAGTGTTGGTGGATTGATGTTGCGAAGTAAAATGACTGGCACTCCTATTTTCAATTTTAATATATCTGGAGGCAATCCTGGAACATGAAGCGAATTTAGAAATTCTGGTGGATAATTTACCGCTCCATTTTCGTGTAGTGTTACATCCACAGATTTGTATGTGACATGTTCGCTTGGGATTTTCTCAAGGATGCTGTCGTTTATTTCGTAAACATCTTTATTTTTTGCTGCAAGTATTGCTCGCTCGCTTATCCAATTGTGATCAACATAGTTCATTGCTATGTTTGGAAATATGTGATCTATGAGTTCACCTTTCCGATGTTTTGTCTTGCGCGTGGGATTCTGAAAACAATCGAAAAAAAACATTGAGAACAACACGTTGAAATTTTAAAACAGACAGCTGTCAACAAAGGCGCTTCCTGACGAGAAAGTATGGTAAAAATGAGCTTTTTGAAGATTTTAGTACCTCTGCAGGTAATACATATAAAAAAGAAAGGTGTACAAACACTCGTGAGAACGAAAGGAAGGTTTATAAAAAAAACCGAATGAAAATTGGTTGATTTTTTCGGGAGTTATACGCGTCCGAACAAACGGACACAACATTTATACATATATATTTACCACATTGGGTCTCGCACTTGGCATGTGATCTTTCTGGTNCGGACACAACATTTATACATATATATTTACCACATTGGGTCTCGCACTTGGCATGTGATCTTTCTGGTCTTAATAAGCTCATTTACGTTTTAGCTAAACTTTTTAACATAATAAAAACAAGCTCATGTTATCAGAAGTAAAATGAAATTTTACTATCATTAATAACAAAGCAGGTACTGTGGGAGTTGCGATTAATTTTTTGCTTGTTTAGTGAAGCTGCAGTGTGTTGTGGAAGCGATGAAGACTTATATGTTCCAAAAAATAACTCAGCAGCAGTGTATATGCATGGAATGTTTACTAAATGATAAATTATTTCGCACAGTACTCAAAGTTTTGGACTGAGGTAGCGTGATTGGGTTTCTTGTTGGTGATGTAAATAGCTGTACTCGATTATTAGTATACGTTCTAGTACCACTAACCCAAAAAGTGTTATTTTAGCAAGGATCAGCGGTTCTGGTGATATGTTGGCAAAGGCAGCTGGGAAGTTTGCAGTGACTTAGTAACTTATCCACTATACTTGTTTTTTTTTTAATGCGTTGACGTCCAAATGACGTGTGACAGGTTGGATACGTATTTGCCCGTCGCGCTATTCCTTGCTCTAAATCTATTTACTTTTTTCAGAGTTTTGGTGATAGCTCCTGCACTTGAAGGGAAAAAATTGTTTTCACTACAAAATATTTTGTTAAAATATACCATACCAATTGTTTCGTCGTGATAAAATTATGTTGTAGCTCTCACATATCTTATATTATTAAAACAGTTATGTAGCAACTAGAAAATAATGTTCACACAACCTCCAAACATTTAGCAGGGTCTACGTGAGCAAATCATTTTTNGCTCAAGTTATCTGTAAAAATATAAATAACTAGCTTACTTGGCCACGCGTTGCTGTGGCACAAAGGATTTTGGTTCTATTCATTTCTGTGAAATTAATTGAAAGAAGTACATTTATTTTAAAAATCTTTATTATTGAAGTACTTGTTTGTATACAATGTATTTAGTTTTACCATCTTCCGCGCCTATGAATGAGTTNAAAATCTTTATTATTGAAGTACTTGTTTGTATACAATGTATTTAGTTTTACCATCTTCCGCGCCTATGAATGAGTTGGATGGTTTTCCTACTCTAGAACACGACACATACAATTGGCTGTGCGAAAAACATTCTGTTTCTAAATCTATTCCACACATTTTCAATTACTGCCCTTGAGCTTTATTTATTGTCATTGCAAATGCCAATCTGACTGGAAACTGTGCTCTTTTAAAGTGAAAGGGAATTTCTGATGGAATAAATGGAATTATGAGAAGAAGCACATTTTCTGCTTTGAAAGCACATTTCAAGATGGTAGCTTCTATAGTATTGCCCATAAATGTTTTTATTGCAAGGCGTGTGACGTTGCAAAGTGTTGGTGGATTGATGTTGCGAAGTAAAATGACTGGCACTCCTATTTTCAATTTTAATATATCTGGAGGCAATCCTGGAACATGAAGCGAATTTAGAAATTCTGGTGGATAATTTACCGCTCCATTTTCGTGTAGTGTTACATCCACAGATTTGTATGTGACATGTTCGCTTGGGATTTTCTCAAGGATGCTGTCGTTTATTTCGTAAACATCTTTATTTTTTGCTGCAAGTATTGCTCGCTCGCTTATCCAATTGCGATCAACGTAGTTCATTGCTATGTTTGGAAATATGTGATCTATCAGTTCACCTTTCCGATGTTTGGTCTTGCGCGTGGGATTCTGAAAACAATCGAAAAAAAACATTGATAACAACACATTGAAATTTTAAAACAGACAGCTGTCAACAAAGGCGCTTCCTGACGAGAAAGCATGGTAAAAATGAGCTTTTTGAAGATTTTAGTACCTCTGCAGGTAATACATATAAAAAAGAAAGGTGTACAAACACTCGTGAGAACGAAAGGAAGGTTTATAAAAAAACCGAATGAAAATTGGTTGATTTTTTCGGGAGTTATACGCGTCCGAACAAACGGACACAACATTTATACATATATATTTACCACACTGGGTCTCGCACTTGGCATGTGATCTTTCTGGTCTTAATAAGCTCATTTACGTTTTAACTAAACTTTTTAACATAATAAAAACAAGCTCATGTTATCAGAAGTAAAATGAAATTTTACTATCATTAATAACAAAGCAGGTACTGTGGAAGTTACGATTAATTTTTTGCTTGTTTAGTGAAGCTGCTGTGTGTTGTGGAAGCGATGAAGACTTATATGTTCCAAAAAATAACTCAGCAGCAGTGTATATGCATGGAATGTTTACTAAATGATAAATTATTTCGCACAGTACTCAAAGTTTTGGACTGAGGTAGCGTGATTGCCTGCGGCCTTGGGTTTCTTGTTGGCGATGTAAATAGCTGTACTCGATTATTAGTATACGTTCTAGTACCACTAACCCAAAAAGTGTTATTTTTGCAAGGATCAGCGGTTCTGGTGATATGTTGGCAAAGGCAGCTGAGAAGTTTGCTGTGACTTAGTAACTTATCCATTATACTTGTTTTCTTTTAATGCGTTGACGTCCAAATGACGTGTGACAGGTTGGATACGTATTTGCCCGTCGCGCTATTCCTTGCTCTAAATCTATTTACTTTTTTCAGAGTTTTGGTGATAGCTCCTGCACTTGAAGGGAAAAAATTGTTTTCACTACAAAATATTTTGTTAAAATATACCATACCAATTGTTTCGTCGTGATAAAATTATGTTGTAGCTCTCACATATCCTCACATATCTTATATTATTAAAACTGTTATGTAGCAACTAGAAAATAATGTTCACACAACCTCCAAACATTTAGCAGGGTCTACGTGAGCAAATCATTTTTGCAGGTTTTTTTTTTTTTTTTTTTTTCAGTTTTCTAATGTTTACACAGCTGAGCTGTAAAGTGGGAGGAATAGCAGCTTATGAGTCCTGCAACCGATAGGAAATTGCCGAACTTCACATGAGTAGGACTTGTTATAACGCGGACCGGCATAATAGCGGAGGAAGAAAATGTACTGTTAGTGATATCAGTTCTCGGGAAATCATCTCGATAACTGCGGAAACAAGTGACGAATCTTGAGTTCATGTAATATGAATGTGTTTTTCACACATGGTAGCTCTGGAATCCACAACTTGTAGTGACAACTCGTAGGATGAAGATATTTNTAGCTCTGGAATCCACAACTTGTAGTGACAACTCGTAGGAAGAAGACATCTATATTTTGGCCAATTAATTGTCAAATTGACCAGTGTAGTGTGTGCAGTCACCATGCACGCAAAATTCTATACTGGCGAAAAAGTTTCCGTTACTTCTTATAGTAAAGTTTACAAGCAGGATTTTTGTTCATTAGCACTTCACTGGAATATGTGGAAAATCTTTTAACATATTTTCGCAAGTGACTGCAAGGTAAAATAAGACTATAGATTGGTCCATATTCACCAGCTAAGAGTCCTTACCTGGTTTAGTGCCCTAGAAAAGTGCATCGGAGTCGTGACGTCACTTACCGCTGTCCAAATTCACAGCAAGATCATGAACGCNTTAGTGCCCTAGAAAAGTGCATCGGAGTCGTGACGTCACTTACCGCTGTCCAAATTCACAGCAAGATCATGAACGCGCCATAGAATGTTCGCTTCAGCCAACGGGACACGATGGATGAAACTCGCATGATGTAAAATTCGACAGAACGTAAATCGAGGGGTAAACGATCACGAGCGTTCGAATTCACAAACGATTAATGCCGAGCAAGGTGGCGCAGTGGTGACTCACTGGACCCGCATTCAGGAGGACCCAGGTTGGACTCCCGGTCTGGCCATGTTGATTTCGGTTTTCCATGGTTTCCCAAAATCACTCCAGGCGAATGCTGGGATGGCTACTTACAATGTTCGATTCCTTCGCAGTACTTCTCCAACTCCTCTTCCGAAAGCAATGTGCTCCATCCCTAATGACCTCGCTGTCGACGAGACGTCAAGACCAACTACCTGCAAACGAATAATGTTAGCAGGAAGAGAACAAGGAGTCATTTCACAAGAAGGTATCAAGGGCAAGTGGACAAGGTCACGTGGTACTGGATTTGAACACGGCCTATGTTGTGTTAAAACTCGCGCCTACCTGGCGCTTGAACTCCGTTGGGTTGCAGTGTGTTTGAAATACACGTTTTTCAACAGAACTATTAAACTTGAGTCCAATTTACTGATCTACGAAAAGAACACACGCTTCAGAGAGCTTTCAAAACGTCACATACATTAGGAACACAAATTCAGAGCTCTCCAAAATGGCTAAAAACAGCTTTTTCAAAGCACTGTATCTCAAAATATCCGAGCCAGATCCATACAAAAGTACTCAAGGGCCCTGAACCTTCCTACAGAATTGCCACCAATAAAATAATAGGATCACCGATCAAAGTCCCATAGGTACACGCAGAGCGACGAGAACACTGCGCGCCAGTTGAGAGTTTTGCGCTTAGCGGTGATGGCGCACTTGATGCGCGTGGCAGTGCCGCCCTTATCGCGCCTGCTCTTTTCGGTTTCAAACGCGGAAAAAGGCTCCAGGTAGGCAGTAGCCTTAAAGGTAGCGGATTGTCAAAGCGTTGTATGCCGATCAGCCGTGGGGCGGGTGGAGTCTTGACTCGTTGCGTGCAGTGCAGGTTGGTGTGCGAGCCATGGGAGAAGGCGTGCGCGCACAGACAGTCTCCAGTGCCGGGATCACCTCGAGCGGGTGATTACAGCCAGCTCGGTGGACGGAGCACGGCGAGCTGGAGCTAGAGCTGGAAGGTCGTATGTCGAAGGTAAGGGCGCCTGGACGCCGCCCCTCCAGCGAGCGCTCGCCGCCAGTTTGCCGCGAGATCACGCCGTGGAACGGACGTGCTAGCTAGCGCTCCCCGGCCGAGGATTACCTGCCCCCGCGAGGTAACGTATCGCAACTGCAGAGACATTGCAGCTCCAGTGCGAGCTGGAGCCGCGGTCGCATATATTTTTTAGACCACTTGCACTTCACCGAGGTNAGAGACATTGCAGCTCCAGTGCGAGCTGGAGCCGCGGTCGCATATATTTTTTAGACCACTTGCACTTCACCGAGGTGAGCCGGGTTCGATTCCCGGCGGGGTCGCTCCCGGATTTTCGCATATGGGAATCGTGTCGGACGATGCCGTTTGTCGCCAGGTTTTCTGAGGGATCTCCTGTTTCCCCCACCCTTCCATTCCGGCGCTGTTTCATACTCACCTCGCTTCACCCTCGTCGGCTCTCAAGACCTCGTTTTTAAGAGCCACCCTAATTTCAGCACTACACTCCAGTGCGTGCTGCAGTGATGGGTGTAGGTAGGCAGGGCTTAACGTCTCGTCTACAGAGAGATGATTACAGACGGAGCAACTTGCTCAGAGAAACAAGAACAAGGAACGAGCGATCCCAGCATTCGCATGAAGTGGTTTCGGGGGAAACCATGGAAAACCGAAATCAGTGTGACCGGGCCGGGATTCGAACACAGGTCTTCCCGAATGTGAATCCGATTGCGCGGCCGCTGAAGAAAACTCGCTGGTCGTCGGAAACGTCCGCCACGTTTCTCGCAGGTTTGACCCCCGCCGGCGCCGGTAATCGAAGCCAAACTGTTGCGATCGGAGAGACGACCACTTTGTCACCGAGGCCCCTCACTGACGTAGACGGCTCGAAGTGCACCAGTTTCTCCAGAAAAACACTGCACCGCCAGCGCATGCGATTGAAGCTAATGTATTTGTCTTCTCATACAAGTTTTTTTAATTTTCTCCGTACAGCAAATCGTGCGAGCAAGCCCCGAATCTGACGCTTTTAAATATTCACTACATAATTATACTTTTTGAGCAAACATGAGTATGTGGCCGTGCGAATTTTTCTTGCATCGCCTAATACATAACCCCCACTTACTTATCGTTCCCCAGAGTAGAACTTGTAATTGCAAGGGCAACATTTTATTGAGGGGGAAAAACATTTACGCTCAGGCTAGACTTCGATAACCAGCGTGCACCCTGCGGTTTTCCTTTGTTTATTGACCGCTTGTCTTAGGGATAAAACATTTCTTGCCTGACTGTATCAATCAGAATTTAGTCACTCCGAAAATTTCAATCCATGATTCGTGGGCACACACCTGAGATGACTGACAATTAAAGTCATCCAATCACGAAAGAGGATCTGAAGTAAAGATGTTTTGGAGTGCAGCGAGTCGTGAAAACGTTTTAGTGGAAAACAGGTGCCTTTAGTTATCGTGCAGTGGGGAACTTCCGTGACATATAACAGCCGGTCGTCAGCTATTTCTTCTGGCGGGAAAGACGCCGCTAAGTTACGCTACGCTACCTTACTTCCGTACATAAACTCCAGCCACTCCGTTGCTATCACGCAACCCCGGTTCCGTGGGAGCCAGACTGCTTTTAAAGGCTGCTCACGGTTATTTGAGCACTTTTGAAGTCAACCTTGCTTGTATTTTAATTGGCACGCTGACTGGCAAGTGCTTAGCAAATTTTGTAACGACTGAGGGAAAGCAGTTCCATGTCTTAACGTCGAATTATAAGTGTTAAGTAAACATTTGTGAATACTAAAATTATATATTTTTGTTTCTGTTTCTTTCAAATGCACGCAATTGTAATAATTAGCAAATTTGTAGTTATTTGCTCTTGTTATAATTTCACAGTTTCACTTAACCGACGCAAGAATAAAGTGATCAGGCCCATGGCAATGCTAATTACACTGAAGAGCCAAAAAAACTGGTATAGCAGTGCGTATGCAAATAACAGAGGTATGGAACCAATCAGAGTAACGCGATGCGGTCGGCAGCGCCTATATAAGACAACAAGCGTCTGGCAATGTTGCTAGATCGGTTACTGCTGCTACAATGGCAGGTTATCAAGATTTAAGTGAGTTTGAACGTGGCGTAATAGTCGGCGCACGAGAGATGGGACATATCATCTCCGAGGTAGCGATAAAATTAGGATTTTCGCGTGCGACCATTTCACGAGCGTACCGTGAATATTAGGAATCCGGTAAAACATCAAATCTTCGACATCGCTGCGGCCGGAAAAAGGTCGTGAACGAACGGGACAAACGACGACTGACGAGAATCATTACACGTGACAGACGTGCAACCCTTTCTCAAACTGGCGCAGATTTCAATGCCTCCTGAATACCTTCAGACATTAGTCGAGTCCATGCCACGTCGTCTTGCGGCACTTCTGCGTGCTCGCGGGGGCCCTACACGATATTAGGCAGGTGTACCAGTTTTTTTGGCTCTTCAGTGTATATATATATATATATATATATATATATATATATATAGCGGAATAATACACAATGTTAATACGAGTATATCTCAAGCAGGGCTTTCAAAAATGCTCAGTTTACCGTGAGTAGCATTTATAACAGTCGACAGGTCGTTCATTTGAGTTCTTTCTACTCCGAGACCAAACGTGTGTAATAATTCCAAATGTATGCTTGCCTACAAATGACATGCAAGTCACTGCCGTAGTAGTGACCTGTCATTAATAAAATAACGTTGTTAATGTGATAAATAACAATAAATAATTTATATCATGCTACAGCTGCACATTTACACTGGTTTATCATAACATTTTTAAACTGACTTTTCCTAATTTTACAACAATGTAACACATTCATTTAATATGTTCATATTTGCATTTGCTTAACATTTATAATTAACAAGTAATAATTTACATTACGTCATAACAGCGTAATATAATACTGAGTTACGGCGTCGAACGAAGCTATATATTCTCGCCAAGGAACAAAAGTGCTAAGTTTCATATTGTTCCCGTCACATCACCGTAGAAAAAAATAAAATTATTTCAGCAATATTAAAATGAACAGCAGTTCTAGTTGGTGGAGACACGGTGGTCGTAGTGTTCTGCGTGCCTATGAACACGAATGGCTGTGAAGTGGGTGTCTTGTTACTTAAGGCAGCTGAAATATATACCGTAGGCTCGATGTCAGAGAATTGGTAAAGTGAACGGGCTTATTCGCAGTGGATTATTCTGTGTCAGTAAGTAGTGAAGAAGGTATTTTTATATCCAGAGAATAACTTTAGGACGATTCTGGCACTGATGCAAGATATGGTCATAGAGAGACTTGCAAGACCAGATGAAGTAAAACTATAAAAGAGTTTTGAGTTCCAGAATCATCAGTTAGTACAGTCACATGTTATAAATTATAAATTATAATTAACAAGTAATAATCANGTTTTGAGTTCCAGAATCATCAGTTAGTACAGTCACATGTTATAAATTATAAATTATAATTAACAAGTAATAATCACATTGCGTCACGGCGTCGAACGAAACAATACATTCTCGCACATTATGAATTTAGGTTGTATGTGTTTCCGTTTGTTTCTATAGCGATACCACAAGGCAGATAAGCTGCAGTTTGATCGTGTTTGCCTTTTTACAAAACATTACTACTAGCCTCTTTCTGGTGGCGTTATTACTTTCAATGTCATGGCACATTTACCTGAACCGTTACAGACCCAATTTAATTTATGGTTTCGGGTGTTGTGAATACGAAATATTTTGACTTGTGCTGTAATTTAAGCTGACAAAGCACTTGTCTCATTATCACGGCCAAGGAGATGTAGACTTGTGTTTGGCTATATTAATATGGACCATTCACAATCCAGAGCTGTAGCAGGGTTCACGAATCAGTAGTCACAGGGGAGACCATTGTACTCTGTAGTGTACAGTGCCGGCTAAATTTAACCTTCCTGTAGGGCCTACATTATGAACACAATTGTCAGAGACCCCGGAAATTTCGCGAATTCATTCGAGGACTAACTAAATTTCAACCACTTGTACATTTATTTTTCTGCGTATATTGGACTACAGTTTGTAAGGTATGTCCAGGAAGAATTTCAACCAATAAAGGAATTGGAATTGGCTTATTAACGTCCCCCGGAGTTATGCCTTGAGGCCTATCACGGTACGGCTTACAACTTAACTTATAGCCTAACTTACACTAGCACCCATTCCTTGCCTATGACTCGAACCCAGAACCTCTCGCACTGTAGACCGGCGGCGTACCAACCGACGGCGCCACGGGAGGTCTGCTCAACCAATAAATAACCTGCTAGTAAAACAATGAACTAANACGGGAGGTCTGCTCAACCAATAAATAACCTGCTAGTAAAACAATGAACTAATCCAGTGCTACCTGGTTGCAGGTTTAAAAGGAGCAACCGCCAATGCTCGGATATAAAAAGGATTTTGGAGCCTAGCTTCCTGCCGAATAAATTCGCTATATTTGCTGTTTCTAAGTATTGTGTACACTGGGCCTGAATGAATTAAGAAACAGCCTTACACGCACTAGCGTCATTTCGGTTGCATTTGCACGGGATCGTGGGAAATGAAACACCTATGTGACAGACTAATTCATCGGTGGTAAAACGTTGAAGGTCGAACCTTGAAGCATCGGCGTACGGGAAGTACGGGACATGGACAGCAATCTCTAGGAGGCGCGCGGAGGCCGACGGTGGACAGCGACAGGTGAGCAAGGTCGGCAGGCTGTGCAAAAACGGATTTCTCTCCCCGCCGGAACTTGTGAGTGGGGTGGTGCTGGGGACAGACCCGCGTGCTTCTGGTTCGGCGAAGGCCGCTGGCGTTGTTGGAAGGCGAACTTGCGTCAATGTCGCCGGCCGCCGCACTGGCTGCGAGACAGTCATCTATCGCAGGAAAATAATTCCGACCGATTGCCAGCTTCCAGTGTACTGGGCACGCATCTCACAGTTTTCCTCACGTCTTCGGCTTACGTCTGTGCGTCAACTTGCTTCCCTGTTTCGCCAAGCCGACGAGGAACTCTTTTGCTCTAGGAGTGGACTTAGGCNACGTCTGTGCGTCAACTTGCTTCCCTGTTTCGCCAAGCCGACGAGGAACTCTTTTGCTCTAGGAGTGGACTTAGGTTAGGCGATTCGTCTGCAAACAGTTACGGGGTCACGGTGGTGTTGTGGTCAGACTACTCGCCTCTCACCAGGGGGAAATGGGTTCGATTCCCGGCGGGTTCGCTCCCGCATGTGGGAATCGTGCTGGACGATGCCGCTGGTTGGCAGGTTTTTCTTGGCGATCTCACGGTTCCCCCGCCCTTGCATTCCGGCGCTGCTCCGTATTCACGTCGCTTCACCCTCATCGGCTCTCAAGACCTTGATGTAAAGAGCCGCCCAAATCTCTTCACTCACCAAGGATACTTCCATGATTACTCAGGCCAAGTAGTGAATGTTTTTTAATCAGCATTGCCGCAGTATAAAAATGTACGTTGTAACGTGTCATCACACAACATGNCCAAGTAGTGAATGTTTTTTAATCAGCATTGCCGCAGTATAAAAATGTACGTTGTAACGTGTCATCACACAACATGTTAATAATTTTAGAAAAAATATTATTGTAAATATTTTAAAGAATTTATTGACATGACGTCATTTACTGATCAGTAGGGGCACCCGATTTTCGCGAAAAGAATTCCTGCCAAGTTATATTGCAAAACACATAGGATCAAATCCACTTTTCAGATTGGATGGCATGGCGNGCGAAAAGAATTCCTGCCAAGTTATATTGCAAAACACATAGGATCAAATCCACTTTTCAGATTGGATGGCATGGCGCTAACTGCTACGCGTATTTGGTGTCTGCTCGCGAATCACAGATGTTCATTGCCGGAGTAACGTAATTCTGATTGGCCCAGTAGAATGCAACAATGTCTTCTCACATCTCACAAAGACACGCGACCGATAGCTGAAGGAAAACGTTGTTTTTTCATTAAAAAAAATATTAAAGTCTAACCTGCGTGGATTTCTTTTGGCGAAATTCAGGTGTTCCTGCCGATCAGCGTTGTGTAGGCAAACAAGCTGAATGCTAGCCAAACCAATCCACGGCGCGGAGTAACCACATTGGGCGAGAGCTCTGCACCCCTGGCAGACACCGTCAACTAGTGACTGAGTTCGCGTTCATTAAATTGACCGCAACAGCGCTTAATTTCTTTACATAGACCATTCACGGTTACTTACAACTTTTCTGAAGCCATCATATAAAGTTCTACTTTCAGGAAATTCCTCCGCCTCATGCAAACATACCATAACGGAGTTTAGAAAATTACACCAAAAGCAGAACGCACCGCATTCGTGCGCACTCAGTGTAATAATATTTTGCATAAGAACTATTTAATACTAGGTATTACCAACACACGTATTTTCTCCCAGTTTTTATTCATGTTAATTATAAATGAAATATTATAAAGATAAATAATGTATAAATAAAAGTTTATTTTAACAGCAAATAATATGTTTTTTTACGTTAACACAAGTATAAAACGCCCGTGAAACATGGAATATTTATAAAACAGCCAAACGCGTCATACATAGGGTGATTTTTCAATGTCTTCATTTAAAAAATGTGAAGAAACCGTGAATAGACTATACATACACGGCTATAATGGGCTGATAGGCATGACGCGAGCACAGTAGTAGATAAGTAGGCCTATAGGCTATCCACGTTAAAGTGAGCACGTTTTGAAGTCCTCTCATTTGGAATAATAGTCAACAAATACATTTTATTGTAGCCTTAGACGTTTGCTTTCGAGTCTGGTGAGATATATACACTGTGTTTATTACTTACATGGAAATATTTATTTTTAAAAAGAGGTGGTGGAAGGATTAAAAATTGCTGATAGGAGAAAAGTAACTAGGGTGTCAAAAGTGCTCACTTCACCGTGAACAGCATATACATAGAGGCGACATAGCATGGCGGTATTTAGACGTGGACGTGCCAACTCTCTGATTGGTTGCGCGAGGCTCTGGGAACGGACGTGGTGTCTGATTGGCTGCGGAATGGACTGGCGAGCAGGTTGACGCGTGCTGGTTGGCGAGCGGCGCTCCTCGCTCGCACTTTGCTGCTGCGCTTCTGTATTCTTAGTTAATGAGTGCGGCGGTCTGTCCGTGCTGCGCCACGACTCAGACCACATCCAAATGCAAGCTGCTCTGGGACTTAACACTTTCAGACCCACTTCAATTGAATGTTTCAGTTGCTGCTAACAAAACGTTTTGTGATGCGTGCTGTACTCAAGTCGACACAATACTTGTTTCGTTGTCACAGCTAATGAACTGTAGGCTATACGTTCGGCACGGTTACACAAACCAATTATGACCTAGACCAGCAAGACGGCTTGCGAATCATTTACCCACAGGTATGATCATTGGTTATTGAGCTTCGCAGTGTGCAGTGCAGACCAAACATTACCTATACGGGACTAATGTACAGAATCATGCACACTGAACCTACATGGGTTAACTTGACCCCCATGTTTATCCACATTCACATAATAAAATAGACCCTGGCTATAAGAAAATCACTATTTTATTTATCTATCAAATATTCCATGTCCTTCCCAGAAAATTATTTTTTTTTCGTTTGTTTGTTTTTGAATAATTACTGGTGAAATTTTAACTATGCTGTTTTTCTTTAACATAGAAAGAAAATTAACAAAACCATTTGCACAAATATGCAATAAAGGAATTTTGGTAATTAATTTAAAGTTATGTGTCAGTGAAATTAAAGTGGAAAAATTCAGGGAGAGCCACAAATAAAAATTACGGAATATTTTCCTTGCTTTCAACCAATTTTTAAGAACAGCACGAACTTATATTTTTGTTTATATTAATTTTGTACATGAGAGAATATTTCTTATTTGTATAATATAAATGTGCGCAAATAAGATTTTGACAATTATTTAAAAACTAGTAAACCAAAAATATGTGTTGATATATTACGAATTATGTTTCTATTTTGAAAATTATTTGAGAAATTTAAAAAAAAATTTAAACTTTAGGTAGCCAACAGTTTTTAAGTTGCTATAAATTGATTCAAATATGTTAAATTTGCCTACGAACCGGTGGAAATTACACTACTTCAATTACTGATAGCCTACTGTGATTTTTGCTGTGACTAAATTACTCTAATTTTAAGTGTTGTTATTTTGATTCATAGCTGATTACCCTATTCCAAATCACAGGTTCCTTGTGAATTATATTTATTCGCCATTTGGTGGCACCTAGTTTACTCACTTTCGTTGATCAGAATTTCACTGATTCAGCTTTATGTTTGAGGGATTGTCACTTATCAGTATTTCATGTCGTCAGTATTTTTCGAAATATCACGAAGATAAGGAATCGTCCATCTAATTTGAACGAGTATTACCTCAACACTCTTAAAGACTGTGTTAGAAACTATTTTACTGATAAGTATTGCCGTATCTTCTTATCTGAGTGTTTCGTGTCGTAAACAGCCCGGTTTTTTTTTTCGTATCATTGCCTCCTCCTAGTTCCCTTGCGTAACTTAGCACATTAATAAATGAAGCATTCATTATACTTACAGCCGCTTGTTAGCTGGAATATGAGTTTATTGGAAATGTACCTAAGCTATTTTGGAAATGGAGATCTGTTTCCGTCATAGCAAGCGAACACTGCCACCAATATTATTCGTAATGTCATACGAAAATCATTATCCAAAGCACTAAATTTGGAACAATTTTCACAAACTTTTTTTTCCTGGTTGAGTTCTATAAGCTGAGAGAGAAGAAAAAGTATTTTATATTTCGCTGTAAGTTATTTTACTGACTTCCCGACTTAGTTTACCCGTAGAACATTCATCACACTTCATCCAGCCAACGCAATCTACAAAATATCAACATTCAGATCCATGTAGTGAAGTGTGACGCTCAGCCAAAAATTGGGCAAAGAAAGTACTCGTTCACGTTTTTATGTTGAGTGGACTCTACAAAATATCCCTTTAGCGAAGATAATCTTAATAACTTTTTTTCCCAGTGTTTTCATATAGTGTGTAACGGTTATTTCACATTTAACTTTGGTTTCGACGCCCACTTTTTATGAGTGTGGTAGTCCTACCCCTTTTGTTCGGGAAAAATTTAAGAGGTGTAGCCTGTTCACGGTAAAATGAGCACTTTTGAAAGCCCTGCTTAAGATCTTCTTGTATGCACGATGTGTATTATTCCGCCTTATGTACAATTAACATTGATACGGGCCTCATCACTTTATTCATACGTCGGTCAAGTGAAACTGTGCAACTATTATAAAAGTTAATATTTTACAAATCTGCTCATTTTTACACTTCGATGCATTACAAAAATAGAAAGCGAAATAAATAATTGATGTTGTCACAAGTGGTAACCTGCCATTTTTAATTCGATGTTAAGATATAGAACTACTTTCCTTCCATCGTTACCATCTTTACTGGGCGCATGTCACTCAGTGCTCCCGTTAAAATATATGCAGGAAGGAGCAGTGATATTTTTCTAAGGTTGATTTCGAAAGTGCTCATTTTATCTGGAACTTCCTTTAAACGTCTTGTTTATCACTTGAGTCTTCACTAAGGTCGTAAGTCTGCACTACTTCTGAGACACGGGAACCTGACCCAATTACACCGGACCTTTTCCCTTAAAAGATGAACAGGTGTCGGCATGGAGTGACTTACAGGTTACCGGCCGATTGTTTTCGCAAGTGTATGGCCAGCTGTCGCCGGTACTCCGCGGGCTTGTATTGTGCTAAAAAGATTAGACGTGCACGTCCAGATATTTCCCGTCTCTAAATTAAATTTGGCACTTATGGACACCAGCTCATCCTACATAGCTCACGCCAGAAGCGGGTCTTCTGTGAAGAATAAGACATATTGGTCTTCACAGAGTTACCATTCCTGGGCAGAGGTTTTGAAAGAAGTTACGAGAGAGAGATGGGTATAGTGTGTGTGTGTTTGTGTGTGTGTGAGGGATAAAGAAAAAGAGAGAGCGAGAGAGAGCACTTCTCTAGCGCTGTCAGTGACTCGCGAATTGGAGTGCTGGAAACCAGTAAACTCCCATCGACTTTGCAATCAAGAGATGTGGCCTTTTCGTCATCGGCGGACATTTAAGCACATTTGATCAGCAAATGGGGAAAATAAAATGTGTCCAGAAAAATAACTCGTAAATTATTATAATAATCAGTAGCCTTAATTTCATACGCTAACAGCTGCCCTTTTTTCGTATTTGTCAATTGTTCATCTGCTGGCCATTAGAAAATGAGTAGAAACTGCATCGCGTATGGTTGTTCAGTCTGCTTAGTATTCCTTTTAATGGTTATGAGCTGCCAGGTTATGGAAAAAAACTACGACAAACTGTGATACGCATGATTTTGTGAAGACAAGAGTCATCGAACGAATTCGCAAAAACTTGGGCTTACCACGCACACAGTAGAATTACGACATAAAGTTGTGTACTTTTCCATGCGTTTCAATCTTTTTTTACACATCTCTTACAAGAAATACGTCCGGTGGTACTGTTATGCTGATCTGGTTTACATGCCACATGATAGTGCTCGTACGAGGCCAGAGCAAACTATTTCTATGAAAATAGAAAGTTAAATGTAAAATGAAGTGTAGATGATGTGGACCACGAAATGTTTAATGTGATGCTGGGAAGTGGTGTAAATGTCAGAAGTGTAATAATAAAGGCGCTCGCGAAATAACAGATTCTTCCTTTCTTGCACTCACCTTCACCTGGCTGGAATGGGTCGTTTGGGATAAGTAGGCGTGCGTATTCGTTGATCTGATATTGCGCCCCTGGGGCCCACAAGTCAGGGCAATCTCAGAATTAAAGTCAAGCACACGTTCAACCTGAAACACATTACGTCCATTTTACAGAAGTGGCCACGAATTTGTTACTTTTGTGGAAACTGTCCATACATAAGTTTTTATTTTATTTATCGCGCGGAAGATGTCAACATGCGTATTACATTATAATGTATGCTCTTGTGGGCGTTTTCTTAATTTCTTGTGTGTTTGCGAAGTTCCAGGGTCTAATACCAGACCAGCCATGGATATGTCCGCCGTTCTTATTATGTAATAAAGCATGTGCTGTAGACAACACCTTTACAAATTTAAGGTTGATTGTGAAATTGATTTGTGAGGTTAATAATATCGTAGTCAAATACGATCGCTCGTTTCTTGCGTTTTGGACATGACTTTCGGTCTCTTATTCATCATTTGTGAACATGATAAGTCTGGCAACTCTTTTAGTTACCTGAATAGCGATACTTTTTTGATTTTTTCTTGCGTTTGCTTGTGTGACACATTTCTGTTTTGTCTAAATGCATCAATTAAGGGATTATAAAGATGAATTATTTTCATTGGCTGATAATTTACCGAGTTGCGTGGAACAAACGGTTGGCTTCCCGAACAAAAACGAGACAGTCTTAATTATTTGAAATCTAGTCTGTAACCAAACTGTAAAAAATTTCCGCATATTTACGGACACTTTTACGGAAATGTACAGTAAGTATACGGAAACGCAATCCTTTAAGACGAAGAACGGAGATGGGCTCCGCAAATACAATATACGGAAAGTCTCCGTATTTCCTATTCGCTTCAGGTTCCGGTAACGAACAATGCCCAGTCCACATGCGGCTTTCTTCGCCACTGTAACCAACAAATAAGTTTATGTGGCAGTCAAAATATCCACGCCACTTAGACTTATTCTTTCAAACATAAAAAAAATTACATCAGGCGTCTGTAACATTTGGCAACACTTAAACTACACATACTTTTATAGACACTTAAACAGATGATTAAGTCGTTACACCAAACACCACAATTATGCCTGCAATGGTACAAGAAGAATTCAGGTGAACTGTTAGAAAAACAGGAAGTGCCGCAAACTAACGAGAAAATTTACGGAAATTTTCGGCGTATTCACGGAAAGTTCGGCGAAATTTACGGAAAGTCTGTTTCTGAAAAGCAAATCGTCTGTAATTTTACAGAGGGTTTACGAAGAATCTGGAGAATTTTTTACCAGCACTTTTCCGTAAAATAAGTGATGATATTTTTAACAGTGTATGTGCCCATCATTTACGCGTACATCGTAGTGTGAGTGGTGGTCGGAGTAAAGCTGCAAGGGATGCCGGCATTTTGCTGCACACTGTGTCTGTTTCCTAGACGTGGTTCAGCAGCTGACACCACGTCGTGAGAGTAATGACTGCCTGGCCGCCAGTGTTGCCAACCGTAGCCGACTTCGACTACCTGTACTCTAATTTTAGGCCAGTGTGATTTATAACAGTATGGGCGCAACCCTGCAATACTTTACCCATCCAGACCCAGCGTACACAATTGCGTACTTTACGCACGTGTAAGTAATTTGTTGTCTGTACTGCGCACTGTGAAACTCATTGACCAATGATCATACCTGTGGGTAAATGATTCTCAAATAGTCTTACCGGTCCAGGTCATAATTGGTTCATAAAACTCTAGCCAATCATTCAGGAAGATTCACAGCACCCGCATCATCCCTTTTTCTCGGAAACAACACGATAACTACACTCCATATGAAGCATCGATTTCCGGGCAGAACATCTCGCCACTCCGATGTGCTAGCGCGCTGATTTTGGCGCCAAACGAAATAATAGCGTCCAGAACTGTCAGTTTGAACCGTAAAAGCCAAGTATCAGATTCTTTTCTTTGGTTTCATTCCTATATCCCACAGAAAATATTACTCACTAACGCTGACATACACGAGAAACCAACGACTTTGCCCCCGAATCAGCCAAACCACGATTATTTTTTGTTTAACTCTCTTTTATGTGGCCGGAATTGTTACCGTTACAAAATTGCATGTAATATTACGTCAGCTGAACGTCAATTAGTTCTTCACGGACCCCTGTTCTAGATTATTACAGGGCATAACGTTTACAGTGAAAAATATGGTGTTTTACGCCACTTTAGTGTGGTTTTACGCATTTAATACTTAATTTTATTAAAATAATTTTTATACCAATTCATATTTTCGACATAATGCCCATATTTTGATATTTTCTGTGATAACAGGTGAGTACCGATTTTGTTGTTTTTTTTTTAAGCCTTACTGGAAAGCCGTCAAATGGATAGCTTACACACTGGCTTGACTTACACTCTTTATTTAACGCAGTGATATTTGCCAGTGCCCCCTGCAATTTTGCATCCATGTACTACCGGCGACTCGAACACATTGCTTCCCCATCGCAGTCCATGGCATGGCAGAAATATTTAGCAGGCAATGGAATCGACGCTGTTTTGTTTAGAGTCCTGATTTGTAACATTCTCCTGAAACCACCGCGGTCGTCTCGTATAATTTTAATGGTGGCAAGTTTTACCAACCTTCGTTAAACCCTTAACTGTCACATAATTTTTTCGTTCCAGGTGTTGCAAAAGAGGAATTTTTTTTGGTCTGACAAGTAGTTGCGAATTCCTTGTAATAACTTACTTGATGGAACCTGTAGATGGGATTTATTTTGGTCTATGACACCGGCAGCAACCAAAACAAAAAAGAATACTCTTCTGCTAGAAATAACCAATAGCATTGACCAGTAAAAAGTCGCTGTCTGCGTTGGTACTAGCTTCTGACCTTGTACAGAACCCACCACGATTTTACATATTTTGCAACACATCATACGACAACGAGTATACTCGTGATAATACATTAAATGAGTTAATAATACCTCGACGGCCGTTTTTAAGTTGGAGGTTCTTCAAATTTTGATTGCTCATTAAACCTATTTCCATGTCATGAAAGTTCACTGCCCATTTTCACGAGGTGTGACTTTAACTAACGTCTAATGCTNACCTCGACGGCCGTTTTTAAGTTGGAGGTTCTTCAAATTTTGATTGCTCATTAAACCTATTTCCATGTCATGAAAGTTCACTGCCCATTTTCACGAGGTGTGACTTTAACTAACGTCTAATGCTGTTTAGCTTTGCACACAATTTGGCAACACAGCTAATCGAAGGTACTATATATGTAAGTGTGTGTGTGTGTGTGTGTGTGTTAATCAGCTAACCAACAGAAAATGTTGTGTAACTATACCTATTGGAGGAAATTAGTTTGATGTTTGTTATGCAAAAAACATGGATCCTGCGATTGGAAACATAAAATGCTCATCAGATTTTACACTGGAAGAAATAAATGCACCAGTTTATTTCATCGGTAAATTAAAGGAAATAATTTTTTTTTNTCATCAGATTTTACACTGGAAGAAATAAATGCACCAGTTTATTTCATCGGTAAATTAAAGGAAATAATTTTTTTTAAATTGGCGTGTCTGTGAAAATTAAGGAAGTAGCATGAATAAAGCTGACAGATAAGTATAACATTAACTTACTTATTAAAAAAGACACAGTAAAAAACTTGAAGAATGTTTACAACTTTAACAGGCGAGCAAAACAAAAACGTGTTCAAGATAAGATAAACTACTTTAAAACTGCAGGTGGAAAGTTTTCCTAACCTGTATCTTTCGAGACATTGTTTGTCATCCAGTTCAGATAAATGGAAATTTCTGTCAATTATTGACCGTTCATGTACTATGGCTTCTAAATCTCAATATAGTATAAAACAAAGTCGCTTATCCGCGTCTGTCTGTGTATTCGCTTAGTACTTCTAAACTACTTGATGGATTTTGATGCGGTTTTCAACATCATTTAGAGAATTTCTTGAGGACGGTTTTGGTGTAGAATACATTTATATTTAATGTAAGGATAGTAGAGAAATGTTGAACCGTTTGTAATCAAGTCGTAAAAAAACCGCTTTTAGGGCGCTTACATGGCTTGCGCTGACTAAACTATAAGATATACATCAACTTAATGTAGATGTCTTAATATCGAGAGTTTTTCCAGATGTCTTTTCAGGCGTTAAGCGTGTGTTTGTCTTTTAAGGATGACCCACAGTAACCATTTTTGTCTTTCAAAGTATCGCTTTAAAAACTAAATTGTTACCGGGCGANCCCACAGTAACCATTTTTGTCTTTCAAAGTATCGCTTTAAAAACTAAATTGTTACCGGGCGAAGCCGGGCCGGATTCGCTAGCATTTAATATAGGGCAATTATGCAAATCTGAATGAAAATTAAATGCCATTTTATAAAGCAGCCAACTGTGCACATACACTGCTAAGCAACATAAAACAAATATTCATAACCTCAAATGTCTCACTAGGAAATTGCCAAATATTTGGTGGCCGAAAAATGGATCATCAAGTCTCGCCGTCAGTTTGATGACCGTCAGGGTTAACGATTAATGGAGAAACTAAAACTTAAGCTTTAACAATGATCAAGCTNGATGACCGTCAGGGTTAACGATTAATGGAGAAACTAAAACTTAAGCTTTAACAATGATCAAGCTCTTTAATGTCACTTAAAGGTTTTAATGAATGTTGGTGAAACTAGGGCGCAAGTTCGAGTCTCGGTGCCGATAAAACTTTTTGAAGTTGGAACGTTTTCCTCCATTCTCCTCCTATTTATTCTTCCCAGTTGTCTTTTAGATCACAAAAGAAATGTTTTTTTTTGTACTTCTCGATAATGCATATTGCCTATGATTGGCAATATTACAAATGTATTTATTCACATGTTTTACAAGAAAATGTTCTGTAGTCCTATAAAAATGTTTACACTGCATTCGGTTTGTTTACATAACGAGATTAAGAGAGACTTAACAGTGAAATGTTGATCTGTGCATAGATATTGGTCGCTTTGTCCAATGCAATGCTGATTTTCACCTGTGGCGGAAGGACAAGCAGCGGGCAAAAAAGGGAACGTAAGGAAGTTCTAAGACGATTAATCACAGCTGCTGAAATAGTACACTGTAAGACTCCTGCAACTTGCGTGATGGCGTGCATTATACTTCATGCACGAACATTTTCTACCAGTCAGTCAGTATGAAGTGTTTCAAATGACGATTGTAGTTAAATTAATCATGTGATTTTCATGTTCAGATTTATTTCAGTCGTAGTCGAAATAACTGTTTTTCGGGCACGTTAGTAATTTTGTTTTTACAAACTCCTGTTGGATATGTGTTGAATTTGGTCTTCGCTGAATGTTTGAGTAAAACGATTATTGAAAGATGTATAAAATGCAACGTGATGCGAGCTAGAAAAGCAGTGGGAGAGAGAAAGCCCGATAGTTACTATAGTGGTGTCGTCCTTGATCGTGACATTCTCAGTCCGCCGCCGAGCACAAGTAGAAATTATCTGCGTATGATGAATTCTCGTAAGTGCTCCATAAACTGTGGAACAGATTCTAGTAACATGTTTCACCTCTCAAAGCCTTCGCTTTATTTTGGTCAGGGGCGATGTAAAAAGAACGTGAAAGCGAACAGGTGCTATTTATAAAGCACACGCAATATGTCCCACACAAATAAATGGCAGGTTGTGTGCGTTGCTGACACCGGGAGGTAAGGAGTCGGGCGGCTCAATCTCCCCACCCGGTCTTACCCCTACGTGTAAGTGAGCCCCTGTACCCATTTCGGAGGAGGCCGCTTAGTCCCCAGAGCCGTTTCAAACACGGCGTGAAAGTTCGAATGTCATCATCGCTCATGGGAATGAATGTCCAGGCCGTTCAGAATGAAGCAATTTCCTTGTCGGCGGGGTTGACAAGGTTGCTGGTCCGCAGAACTCCTGCGGGGGACCAAGGAGCGAGGCCAAAAACAGCGGGACCTCCCTCCGCAAATCTTGGAACCCTGGTGTTGTCCACCTGCTCTACATAGCATTCTTGTGTGCGGACCCACAGCCGGATCAGCCAGTTCACAAAGTGGCTCGCGGATTCCAATCCTGTAAAGTGCCCGTGACATTAGCACGACGCAAACATTGGACGCAGAATTCTCCATTTACTTCCCATTGTTAAAAACATTACTCATCATGAACGCTACTTGCGGTAAACTGAGCACTTCTGAAAGCCCAGCTTAAGATCCTCTTGCATGCATATTTAGTATTCTTCCACCATATGTGAAATTAACATTGGAATGGGCCCCATCAGTTTGTTCGTACGTCAGTCAAGTAAAACTGTGAAAATATTAGGAACGTAAATATTTCACAAATTNTGGGCCCCATCAGTTTGTTCGTACGTCAGTCAAGTAAAACTGTGAAAATATTAGGAACGTAAATATTTCACAAATTATCAAATTTTTACGATTAATCTATATGAATTAAAAAAGATAGAAAGCAAAAGAAATCATTTGAGCAAACGCAAATGATTTCCCTAACGCTTTTAATTCAACGTTAAGACATGTGAATACTTTCTCTCNGAAATCATTTGAGCAAACGCAAATGATTTCCCTAACGCTTTTAATTCAACGTTAAGACATGTGAATACTTTCTCTTCGTCATTACCAACTTTACTGGGCACATGGCAGTTATTGTGCCGGCTAAAAAATATATATGCAGGTAGGAATATTGAAATTTTTCAATGTGATCTCGAAAGTGCTCCAATAACTATAAACAGTCTATACCTGGCGCTGTTGTCCTCGAATTACTGTCTTCTCGCGTGTAAAATGTTTCGTGTTTTTTTACAAAAGATCCTTGGAAAACCTGAAACAAAGATAATCTTTCGTAGTGCTATAACATTTTTTCTTGCGAACTATTGAATACCCTGTTAAGTAGATTTGCAAAATATGTATTATTAGTATCACTCACTGTGTTCATATTGTCGACCAAGGGAGATAACATTATTTTTATTGTACTTTCGGAAACCAAAGATGGTGGTTATATTATATATATATATATATATAGAATTAGACAGAGAGAGAGAGAGAGAGAGAAAGAAACATAAAGACACACACACTTTCAGTGCATTGAGACACGAACTAGTACCCCTTGTTACAATTACAAGCACTTTACTGGGTTATCTTATAACATGAAGCTTTCTTTTAAGTATATAATACATTAACTTGTGTATACGATTCACCTTAACGGCTCTCGAGACCTCGATGTTAAGAGCCACCCAAATCCCTTCATTCACCACTCACTCACTCACTCTCTCTCACGATTCACATTATGGGAACAATTTAAGTTAGTGATTTTGAGAATTGCTGCACGTCAGAATGATGTCAAAAAACCCGCAGTTGCATTGAAAATTTGTGCAGTTGAAGTTTTATAATTGCAGAATATAGATCTGATTATTTTATTTTTATTTTATGTTTTGTCAAGGCGACAGTTTTATCACATTTCCACACAATTTTATTGCAGTCAGTTAGGTTAGTTAGAAGAGTTGTTGGGTGAGTGGATAGTACACAGATATAGACAGCGACATTATCACATGATCCCATACTTCCGTCGAAAGTAAACTAGCAATGAAAAACGTTGTAAAAACTTTTTTTCATTTCAAATTTCATTTATAATCAAGTGGAACCCCAATCGTAAACAGTCACTTATTTTAAAAGAAATACTTGCCATAAAATATAACTGTCTGTAACTTGAACTTCGGACTTAAAGTAATTAGTAGTCACTATAGATTTTTTTAGACTTTTTATAAACACAGATCTTTTAACGTTGAGAAGACGTAATCTTCCAAGTGATGATATCGTATTGTTACAAATATTTGTAATTTCACAAAGAAACTCGTGATAAAATTTACGAAAATGTTATATTACTGTATATGTAATCGGATCTCTTTTTGTTCAAGTTATAGAATTTAGTACAACTCTTAACAGTTTAAATATTATGTGTAATTAATGACAAGAATGTATTGGCGAAAAAAAACACTGTACTCCAGAATAGTTCAATCCGGACTTTTCTTATTTGTCATACATAAACTCAGTGAAGTTAAAGTTCATATAAATAATTCTGAGATGTCTATAAAGCATTTTACCTTATTTGAGGAAAATATCCAGTGAAAACATGCGTCACTGTGAAATATGGCGTGTAAGCTTGGGTATGATAATAATAATTACTGAAATATTGTCCCCTTTTCAGGTGTAGGTGTAGCTCATCAAAGCCAGTTTTTTTACGATTGACGTCATTATTTATTATGATAAAGTTTATGAAAAAAATAATATATAAACATAATGGTTCTTTCTGTGGCGCTCGTCTCTTTGGGTTGGCATGACTGAACTACGGGATCCTGGTGGTGGCGACCTCGTGCTGGCTTACGCGGTCTTGTGTTGCTTCTTGACCGGGATCATCTGCCGCTCTTTTCTTGCCAGTTTTGGGCGCTGTTTGGTCGCCTCGCCTCTGACGCGCGTCCACTCTGGAGGAGCAGTTCCTGCCCAGAGCACGTGCTTTCCCTCCAAGTTCTCATTGGTNACGCTGCTGCCACCCGCATCCGCCCGCCTCCTCCCCCCTTCTCAGGGCTTCCGGGGGCCCGGCGTCTGGCGTCGCTGTCCTCTACGTCACGCACAGCGCCGCTCTTCAGCTCCACAACCGAGCGCCCTCTCTCAGTCGCGACATCTCACAAAATAAATCTTATAGTGCGACACTAGCACCGCCGCGTCGTTCGTTTTTGGAATTTCTCCTCTGCAAGGTGGTCTTCTCCTTGGCCGGCTCGGCTACCCTCCTGTTTCCTATCCTTATTTCCCTCCCTTGATTAGCCATCGCTGTGCGTTATATTATCATTTTTTTTAGCATGGGGGAAAGTTTATATAAGTCGTTACTTGTCTTGTGTTGCCCGTATTCCACGCCTGTCCTATGTGGGAACTTCGTCGAGTCGACGCCTACTATAACTGTATCAAATTGCAATATGACTTAAATTGTCAATTTAGTCGTCCTTGGGACGTGTGCTATGAAATGCGTTTTAACCTTTACCGTTGTGTGAGTGGCCGAATTGTGGAGCTATTTAAAACGGTGAGTCGTGGTTGCAGCATTTTTTTCTTTGCGTCTGTTTAGTGTTTTAATAATTGTGTGGCGTAGTTTTATGTCGTTTTGGGCATGCAGNCAGCATTTTTTTCTTTGCGTCTGTTTAGTGTTTTAATAATTGTGTGGCGTAGTTTTATGTCGTTTTGGGCATGCAGTGTGTAAGTGTTTTCTTAATTGTGGTTTGGGTCGTCGGCCTAAATTGTGATTTCGATTAATCAAAGTCTAGCTTTGCTGTGTGTTTCAGTCATTTTGACGAGCAGTGTTTAGTTTTGTCTGCAGCCCAAGATTCATTTAAGTTTTTTCTATATGCTGTGCGTCCACGACTCTCGCGTGGGGCGTAAATCATTAATTTAAAATGTGCTTGTATTGTGCCTTTAAATCGATGGAGCTCTGATGGGTCATTTGACCGCCTCCACCGATACTTCACTTTTAAGTAAATTTCATTAAATGTTTTAAAACGTATATTTTATTAAAGGGGACTTTACTGGGCTTTTTAGACTGCCCTCCTTTTTTTCTAATTGCACATTATCTAAACTCTAGTCAACGTATTTGTTTGTGTTCTGCACTTATTTTATTCGAGTGGTAATTCAGTATTTTACGTTTTAATCAATATTAAATTGTATGGGCAATTTAAAGAATACTCTTAGGTTTTGTAATATCGTTTGTTATACTTTGAACCTTTCCTTTGCATTTTTTGGATTCTAGAAATGTTTATGAAAATCAATTTTATGAATTGTCCCTCTTTATGGTGCTACCAGTTATTATAAAAATATTTTGCCCAAATATTATAGTTTATTTATATTCACACTTTTTGGATCAAACCTTTGAAAAAGCACCTCATCAATGACGTGTTTGGTTGTTTTATAAATGACATTTATCACAAGCGTTTTATACTTCTCTCGACTTAAACGTATCTTACTTTTCGTGGGGGCCGCGGTAGCTAAATGGATAGACTACCCGCTTCCCACCAAGGCGAACNCAGCATTTTTTTCTTTGCGTCTGTTTAGTGTTTTAATAATTGTGTGGCGTAGTTTTATGTCGTTTTGGGCATGCATTGTGTAAGTGTTTTCTTAATTGTGGTTTTGGTCGTCGGCCTAAATTGTGGTTTCGATTAATCGAAGTCTAGCTTTGCTGTGTGTTTCAGTCTTTTTGACGAGCAGTGTTTAGTTTTGTCTGCAGCCCAACATTCATTTCAGTTTTTCCTATATGCTGTGCGTCCACGACTCTCGCGTGGGGCGTAAATCATTAATTTAAAATGTGCTTGTATTGTGCCTTTAAATCGATGGAGCTCTGATGGGTCATTTGACCGCCTCCACCGATACTTCACTTTTAAGTAAATTTCATTAAATGTTTTAAAACGTATATTTTATTAAAGGGGACTTTACTGGGCTTTTTAGACTGCCCTCCTTTTTTTCTAATTGCACATTATCTAAACTCTAGTCAACGTATTTGTTTGTGTTCTGCACTTATTTTATTCGAGTGGTAATTCAGTATTTTACGTTTTAATCAATATTAAATTGTATGGGCAATTTAAAGAATACTCTTAGGTTTTGTAATATCGTTTGTTATACTTTGAACCTTTCCTTTGCATTTTTTGGATTCTAGAAATGTTTATGGTGCTACAAGTTATTATAAAAATATTTTGCCCAAATATTATAGTTTATTTATATACACACTTTTTGGATCAAACCTTTGAAAAATCACCTCATGAATGACGTGTTTGGTTGTTTTCTAAATGACATTTATCACAAGCGTTTTATACTTCTCTCAACTTAAACGTATCTTACTTTTCGTGGGGGCCGCGGTAGCTAAATGGATAGACTACCCGCTTCCCACCAAGGCGAACNACTTAAACGTATCTTACTTTTCGTGGGGGCCGCGGTAGCTAAATGGATAGACTACCCGCTTCCCACCAAGGCGAACCTGGTTCAATCCCGGGCTGGGTCAGTCCCGGATTCCCGCAAGTGGGAATTGTGCCGGAAGATGCCGCTGGTTGGCGCGTTTTCTCGGGAATCTCCCGTTTCCCCCGCCCTTGCATTCCGACGCTGCTCCATTCTCACCTCATTTCACCCTCATCGGCTCCCAAGACCTCGTTAAGAGCCGCCCAAATCTCTCAACTGAACTCAACTTACTTTTGGTTAAGTTGAATGTTTTCTTGTATTTAATCTGTACATTATAATGTTTAATTTATAATAATTAATGATAGGAAATACTTGGAGAAAATAGGTTTGTTGGTAACGCCTGGTAAGAATTAGTCCTCATGCAAAATGTTATTAAACTGAGTGCACACGAATGCTGTGCGTCATCCCTTTAGTGTGACTTTCTAGACTAGGTTAAGCTTTGTTTGCATGGGACGGAAGAATACCCTGAAAGAAGAACTTTAGCAGGGCTTCAGTAAAGTTTGAAGTAACCGTGAATGGACTATAATAACAAATAAGCTACATTCCAGAATTCACGTCGTATCCGTAATAGCTGGCCAGCTCACTATACACACACACACACACACACACACACACAGNATTCCAGAATTCACGTCGTATCCGTAATAGCTGGCCAGCTCACTATACACACACACACACACACACACACACACACACAGCCTCTCTCTCTCTCTCTCTCTCTCTCTGCTGTTGTTCCTGCTGTTTATTCTTGGATAATTAAAAAAAATTAATGCCCTTATTAGATTCTTGAAACAAAATGTCAAATATAAAAAAAATTGGCACATTAAAATTTTTTTTTTTAATATATGTACTGTTATTTGGTGATTACATGTAAAGCAGTAGCCCACGGCATTAGTTTATTTTGTAAAACATTTTTTCAGTGCAACTTCTTAGTATGTGTTCTTACGGCTGCAACAAAACGGAAGAATTTTGTATTTGACATCAAATTATTCAAAAATATAAAGTGTAAAAATTCTAGGAAATTTTCATTACATACAATGCGTACGAGTTAAAAAATGTTTGGTACAATTATAATCGAATTAATTTTTTGGGGTCCGACAATCTTTAACATAACTGTGTATACTGTTGGGTGGTTTTTTTTCTTCCAAGGTTGAATAAAAAATATTTCTGGTAATCGTGAATCACCTCCCTAATAAAGGCCATCGTTTTATTACACTGTAAACATTTTCTGTATTTTTACAAATATTTTTTGGGAGTTTACCTACGAAGATTGTTTTTGTAATACTACAAATAAATTAGACTAAATTTTACGAAACTTTAACTTGGACTGTGTGAAACTAATGTTGAACTCTAACAAGCTAGTATTGTAGAATTCAAGTTTATTATAAACATGAAGCTACAACAATAATTTTGTATGTTTTATAAAACTATGTGTTGTAAAGATACAATGTTACTGTAGAAGTGTTAACAAAAAAATCTTTGGCATCCAGTTTTCAAAGAATTGTTTGTAATGAGCACAAAAGTTTATTGCTGTATAAATTATTCACCGAAATTTCCTAATCCATTGGCAAAATTAATAGAATGAATAAATTCTGTCCTTAATTCAAACTATCGATTCAATCTTCCCTATTTTCATAAATAAACTAACATGATTGTTTGTTATGTTAGATATGAGAATTTTCCCCTTATTGCGTGCTATTTTACCTGTACACTTTTTTTCCCAACTTGTGCTTCAATCTTGTGAAATTTACATTTATCAAGTGCTCATTAAAGGGCATAAAATTTTACTTCTATGTGTCGTTAACTTACGCGAAGTAAAGTTTTGTATACCTAGTTTACCTCCAGAGAATTACAGTCACTCTGTGGCTCGAACCACATCAACAATACGTTGTGTTTAGTGCTATTAACTTTTATGTTCCTTTCCCGCGGGCGACCTGGGACCGCTCCGGCACTTGGTGGGCGTCTCGACGCCTGGTCTCGACTCCTCTCGGCTCCACTCCGCACTGCTCGATCGACGACGGCCGACTGCCGTTGGCATCTCGTCCCGGATTCACTCCGCACTCCTCGATTCCCGTCGGCCGACTGCCCCGTTCCTCCCGTTTCCTCGTGGTTTTGTATGCTAGTTCGCCACATCAAACTCGCCTCCTCTCTGCACGTGGCTGCGCTAACCACTGCGTCCCCCTGGGTCGTAAAACACGTGGCCGCTGCTCCTGTTATCCGCACGTGGCCCGGCGGGCCCGGCGTCGCCCCTTGATTCTGGCCTAGAAGTTTGTTCCATTCTGCACATGCAGGAACACTTGGGTGGCCTCTTGGTTCGGCGCACGTGGTCCTTCCGCTGTCCCCGGATATTGTGTGGCTATTATTCCCGCCCGCTCGCCAAAAGCTCTCATCGTTTATTGCGGTAGCCAGCCTGGAACAGATGCAGCCGATGGTGTGAGCTCGGCGTTCTTGGCAGCTGCGAACGCAGCTGTGCCCGTGCACGTGTGTCTTCCGCTGTCTCTGGATATCGTCTGCACGTGCAGGAACATTTGCATGTGCAGCAACCTTTGGTAGCACGCCTTGCAACTGCGAGGTGCGGCAGCGTCTTCCTGGCGTCATTCTTCCAGCACATCCGCAAAACCCTTAATATTTATTGCGGTCGTCCGCCTGTGTGTTTCGCCAGAGCGTGTCTTCTTACGAACACACTGTCTTTCGGGACGCAGGACGCGTGAATATAGTGCTAATAAGGAGTCAGTCCTGCTGTAGGAACTGCCTTTTTAGGTACAGAAACAATAACAAACAGAATCACTACAGTCAGTTTTGAGTACATTCAACAATACGTTATTGCTGTCCCTGCAGCAGTTACATAAATTCAGTTACACTCGTATTTGATCCTCATTTCACACGTCTATTTCGAACCAGGTACTTCGAATTTTGTAAATCAGTTCTTTAGCTATTGTATTATCGAGACTAGTTTCACGTTAGCGTTACTCTATCACTATAACTAACCGAAAGTAATTTTTAAAGCGTATTAGCCCCTTTTTATCAGGATTTGAAGTTGAGGTTTTGCTAGCAACATTCTTATATTCATCAATAATGTATTGGTCGAACTGTATGTAACAATGGTATATTTATGAAACATTTCAAACCAGCATGAAATGAAAAACACTTAAATTCTATTACAGTTATGTGAAAATGGTTCTGATACCTGCGTCAGCGAAAGTATTGTAATTACGTTGGACTCAGTTTCTCATGTTTACAGGCGACTCTAACATTTGTATCAGATGCATAATCTCTTCTACGGGATCGGCTCTGAAGACCTCGCTATAAAGAGCCTCCCAAATCTCTTCACTCACTCGCTCACTCTTCTACGGGGTGACCTTCAACTCTAGGTACAAACATTATGAGTTCACAAATTATGGGATATGTAGTATAAAACATAATGCGACCCATGAACCAACGTGATTGACATCGGAGAAATACACCCTTGAAAATTGGGATATAAAATTATTGTTTTGCAAAATGTCAGAAACTACTTGTGGTTAATAGTGTCAACGTTATCTGCCATCTGTGAACATTTGCAGTGATAGAGCACGTTCATGGTTACTTCCAACTTTTCTGAAACCCTGCTATAGTTCAACTTTCAGGCTATTCCTCCACCTCATGCAAACAAAGTTTAGCTAAGTCTAGAAAATTACACCAAACCGATAACGCACCGCATTTGTGCGCACTTAGTCACATAATATTTTGCATGCTAAGTATACCTTAGTAGGATTTACCAACACACCTATTTTAATTCTACTTATAATCACATTATTATATCTTAAATATTATGGTTTATACAAGATGTTCTTGAATAGCAAGTCGAAAATCAAATCCCAACAACAAATCCTAGTAACAAAATTGTTGGAAAGGCTTTAAATTCAAATAAGCAAAGCAGCGCCGGGAGTCCGCAAATGCACGCACCTGCAAGCACAACAAGTTGCATATCACGAAGGCGAACGGAACTGGCGCATCATGTGGCGACCGCCTGTAAATAGGCCACAGTGAAGATAGCTGAAGAGACTACATCGCCAATACTGCGGTTTGTGTGTTGTTGGAAATAAACCAAATGCAAACACTTCTGGTAGCGTTTGCTACTCAGTTGCTTGCAGGTATGTATAGCAGCGGACTCCCTGCGTTGTTTTGCCTAACTTCAAGATAAATTAAAAAATTATAGATGACATTTCTAAAATGTTGTTACTATTAGCACAAAGGTACTGTAATTTTAATTTCGTAATATTATTCGAAAAAATCTTGTATATAAAATGTATGTAAAAATTCAGTTTAACCAAAAATAAGCTACACAAAAGTGCCTTATTTTTGGTTAAAAAGACCTTTTACTTATATTTTATCTAATATAATATTGAATTAATAATGAATGTAAATAAAAATCAGTGATAAAAAAGGGTGCTTTGTTGATGCCTAAAAAGAAATAGTTCTTACGAAAAATATTTTTACACTGAGTGCGGACGAATTTGGTGTGTTGTCCTTTTGGTGTAATTTTCTAGAATCGATTAAGGTTTGCTTGCATGAAGCGGAGGAAAATCCTGGAATTATAACTTTGGCAGGGCTCAAAAAAAGTTCAAAGGGACCACGAATAAATTACATCAGTATATTTTGATGAGGTTCCTTCAGTGGTTTCTCTCTCTCTCTCTCTCTCTCTCTCTCTATATATATATATATATATATATATATACATACATATATATAAATTAATAAAACTATCATCACATACCGCAACACCTGATTAAATGTATAGTTTTGAATAAAAAATGGTTTTTTTAATAACAACGTATAGAAACCACAAAATGAGTTCACAGGCAAAAATAATTGTTATAAAATGTTATAAAATTAAAACAAAACTCCCTTATTAATGTTAATTATATTTCATTTTCTCAAAAGTCACAGTTAAAAAATGTTGTTAAAAATAAGAATTTTTTACTTTCCGGTAAATAATTTTTAGTATCATAGAGTTTCATTTAATATTATCTTTCTAATTTTAAAACAATTTTTTGTTGCATATCTACTCGTTTTGTGATTTATATATTTTTTTATTTTTCTCAAAAACTTATCAATTTTTATATATAAAATTACAGAATGTATCGAATATTGTTAAATGCGATAGTTACTAGCATGCAAATATCTCGTCAGTAAATCTAACTGCATTACAATAAATGAAGCAGTTTTAACTCTGTTTTTGACTTAATGTTTAGGATTGTCGCGCACTGCTGCGAGGACTTTCTGTATCCTGTAATCGTTTGTTTTATTAGGCATCGAGTTAGTGAGAGCTGAAACGTTGGCTTGCGTATGTTTCGTGAAATGGCGTCTTGTCGACATAGACTAAAGATGAGATAGACCGCTTATTCGTCTTCTGCGCTTGTACCCAACATTGACCTACACCAAAGGAACTCAGCTGTCAAAGTCACATGGTCAACGGTGATGAAATTGTTTGTTTGCATATTAATATCTGAAAGGCAACCACTGTTATGTGAATAAAATACTTTCACCAATTTGAATACAATCAAACTGCATTACAAATTGGTAAGTATATGTACATCTCAAAGCATTAGTTTACAAATCAGTTTTCTAACGTGAAATGCAAACGACGCTTTTTTCGCTAGTCGTGTTAACGGAAAAGCAGGTCAGTGTTGGGACACGGGAGATCGGTTGTGCGCAGCCAGCGAGATCGGTCTGCCTCTTCTTTAGTGCACTGCCGTCGCAAGCTGCAGCACCGGCCTCGGCTGCGTTTCCGGCCGGAGGTGGCGGATCGTCTGGCCTGAATCCGAGCCTGGCTGCTGCGTCGAAGCACGGCGGACGTCCACGGCGAGGCCCGATCACGTGGGAAACAACTTCCGACGTAACGCCCTCGCAGAGCTGTGTCGCCTAGGAAAACACCGAGGATGACGTTAACACTCGGACTTCACCCCCCCTTTTGCAGAAATTATTCACTTTCGCGGCATCATTTCGGATTCGTAGTAATTACTGACAATGTACGATTATAGAAAATTTGCATTTTACGAGTTGTTTAATATTTTTGTGCGTAACTTAAATAGTGTATTATCGGCCTGTTGTAAAAAGTCGAGAACTTATTAATAAAATATAAATATGTTCTCGATTTTTTACGAGCGGATAGCACACAATTAAATTAACGCACAAAGTTATTAAACAACTCGTAAAATGTAAATTTTTAACCATTTTACATTGTCAGTAATTACTATGACTCGAAAATTATGACAGAGAACGTAGAATTTTTGCAAAAGGGGCGAAGCCCGAGTCTTGACAGCACGCGTTACACGTAATATTTAATTATTTATTTATTCCTTCCTTATTCAAATTTAGGAGGATCTATTGAAAAATGCGACAATAGACGGTTACTTCCAACTTTTCTGATGCGCTGCTAAAGTTCTACTTCCAGGTTATACTTCCGCCCCATGCAAACAAAGCTTTAACCGAGTATCAAAAAATACACCAAAAGGACAAGGCACTGCATTCGTGCGCACTCAGTGTAATGCTATTTTCCATAAGAACTATTTCTTAGTGGGAATTACCAACACATCATTTTTCTCTCTCTTCTTATTCGTCTTAATTATAAATGAAATATCATAATCTATAGATAAAATATGAGTAAAAGTTCGTTTCAACCAAAAATTAAATATATTATGTTAACACCAGTACAAAACTTTGTGATACATTGCATATTTAGGAAACAACAAAAAGTGTGAAGAAACCGCGAATATACTATAGCTAATTACGCTGCCATCTTTGCGGGCATAATATATGAACTGCTAACACGTATTTATGCAACATTTAATTTTATACAATATGACATATATTAATTCATTCCCACCTTTTAATGACAACCAGGAAACACCTATTCACCAATCAGGCACAAAAATGTACACAGAACCATGAAATGCAATGCTTCCATAATGAAACATTTTCAGTAATGACCCTGACTCTCCTGCTATGACACTAACACGAATGAATGATTTCTTTACAAGGGGGCGATACAGCCTCTTAAATTGTACATTAAAGCAAGCCGTACAAAATTTAGCCGAGAAGTGACAACAACAGTTCTGTAATCTTGTTTCATGGCAGCAGCAACCAAACTTATGCTTCAGCAACATAATGATCTGTTTGTTTATTACAATTCTGTTTGTTGTGGGGACACCCAAATATTGCTGAAGTGGTTTTGTAGAAGGGACTGTGTGTTCTGTAGGAGGAGCAGAATGTTCCGCTGTATGAACTATATTCATAGTTGCAGACAAAATCATAGACAGGAACACGGCATACAATTCTGTTACTATTTCTATCTACGTTTACAATATTTAGATGGTTCCAACAACCTATCTGATTGCTGACCCTATATTAACAGTCTATGTGGTATGGGGTACAGAAATGAGGTTCCAGCAACAATAATTTTTTTCTCAGTTAAGACTTTAGCTGCTGTCAGCAGACACTTAAAACATAAAAATATTCCTAAAAGGAATTCAGTNGCACTGCATTCGTGCGCACTCAGTGTAATGCTATTTTCCATAAGAACTATTTCTTAGTGGGAATTACCAACACATCATTTTTCTCTCTCTTCTTATTCGTCTAAATTATAAATGAAATATCATAATCTATAGATAAAATATGAGTAAAAGTTCGTTTTAACCAAAAATTAAATATATTATGTTAACACCGGTACAAAACTTTGTGATACATTGCATATTTAGGAAACAACAAAAAGTGTGAAGAAACCGCGAATATACTATAGCTANGTACAAAACTTTGTGATACATTGCATATTTAGGAAACAACAAAAAGTGTGAAGAAACCGCGAATATACTATAGCTAATTACGCTGCCATCTTTGCGGGCATAATATATGAACTGCTAACACGTATTTATGCAACATNGAATATACTATAGCTAATTACGCTGCCATCTTTGCGGGCATAATATATGAACTGCTAACACGTATTTATGCAACAATTAATTTTATACAATATGACATATATTAATTCATTCCCACATTTAATGACAACCAGGGAACACCTATTCACCAATCAGGCACAAAAATGTACACAGAACCATGAAATGCAATGCTTCCATAATGAAACATTTTCAGTAATGACCCTGACTCTTCTGCTATGACACTAACACGAATTAATGATTTCTTTACAAGGGGGCGATACAGCCTCTTAAATTGTACATTAAAGCAAGCCGTACAAAATTTAGCCGAGAAGTGACAACAACAGTTCTGTAATCTTGTTTCATGGCAGCAGCAACCAAACTTATGCTTCAGCAACATAATGATCTGTTTGTTTATTACAATTCTGTTTGTTGTGGGGACACCCAAATATTGCTGAAGTGGTTTTGTAGAAGGGACTGTGTGTTCTGTAGGAGGAGCAGAATGTTCCGCNCAGATGGGACTGTGTGTTCTGTAGGAGGAGCAGAATGTTCCGCTGTATGCACTATATTCATAGTAGCAGACAAAATCATAGACAGGAACACGGCATACAATTATGTTACTATTGCTATCTACGTTTACAATATTTAGATGGTACCAACAACCTATCTGATTGCTGACCCTATATTAACAGTCTATGTGGTATGGGGTACAGAAATGAGGTTCCAGCAACAATACTTTTTTTCTCAGTTAAGACTTTAGCTGCTGTCAGCAGACACTTAAAACATAAAAATATTCCTAAAAGGAATTCAGTCAAGAGTTCTACCAAGTTAAACGAAACCAAAGAGGACGAGTAACAAACTAACCGACGACAGATACACGCACAAATATACATTGTTTTGTCTTTGTCGTTCGTTCATTACTCATCCTGTTTCGTTTCGTTTCGTTTAAAACTCTCGACTGAACTCCATGTGGGATAATTTTTATATTGTAAATGTATGTTGACAACAGTTAGTCTTGGCTTGTTATCGTGTATGTTTTTAATGCTATCCTCTGTTTTTTTCCTTGGTAACATAGCTCTACAAAAACGTATGCCTGAAGTAGTTTTTAAGTTAACTACTTATATCACTTAAATTTAATTACTTACTCCCATATGGAAAGGCTGTGCCACAACAAAATATATAAATATATATATATCATTGTTTCATACCAGAAGCCAAGAATCTGAAAACAATGGCAAACAAAGCCTGCGAACTTTTCAATTATTTTTAATCTTTGCCAAATCCCGTTTAACTTGTTGACATCTATTGTGACGTCTTTAGCATTTCTTTTTTTCGGAAAGCTCAAAGAAAATGAACCTTATCATGGCAAGCTAAAAAACGTTTTCGTAGTTAATTTTAAAGTGTGTTAAAAATATTAATTTAAAAAAAATTTAAGAACATCCACTGATCAAAAATATGCCTTACAGCCAATTTAAATAATGCAGAAATTATTTTGCAGATATAAGTAGTTCCCGATAATATTTTCTACGTATAAATTACTTTTTTTTCTTACAATTTATTTACATTTTATGTGTTTCTAAAACCTCTAAATCAATATTTTGTCGTATTATTGGCCAAACATGTAAAATATAATTTCGTGTATAGTTTTTCGATGTGAACCACGAATGTAAACAATGAATTGTTTTGCCATACACCCCCCTTAAAATAATTGTCCCGTGAAATGTATTTTTACCTTTTGAATCTAAGTCAGATTCCAAACCTCTTCTTCAATGGCCATGCATTTTTTAAATTCATATTTTCTTACTTGAGTTTTAAAAGAATAATTAATTCATTATTTTATTATGGCTATGGATAACCCATGAATGCAGTAACAGAAACAAAATATATTTTACTTCATAAAAACTTTTAAAATATTTTGTATGCCCTGACATTCCGGTTTTTTGCATTTTTAATCTCAAAAGAAGTAGTTGCNATAAAAACTTTTAAAATATTTTGTATGCCCTGACATTCCGGTTTTTTGCATTTTTAATCTCAAAAGAAGTAGTTGCGGAGAAACAAGGATAAATCCAACATTATGGAAAATTGTCAGCCCTAAATGAACTGTAAAAATGTTGAGTGACGTCACAACACGTGTTTTTTCGTGACGTACAGGGTTCTGAACTCAAGTGNATAAAAACTTTTAAAATATTTTGTATGCCCTGACATTCCGGTTTTTTGCATTTTTAATCTCAAAAGAAGTAGTTGTGGAGAAACAAGGATAAATCCAACATTATGGAAAATTGTCAGCCATAAATGAACTGTAAAAATGTTGAGTGACGTCACAACACGTGTTTTTTCGTGACGTACAGGGTTCTGAACTCAAGTGCACACTCTTTCAGTAATTGTTTCCCTATAAAAAATAAGATTGAAAACGTAATTGAACTTGCGACCAGCAGTGTTTATTAAAAGAGGCAAGCGCCTTTAAGAATTGAGATTTCAAAAAATGTTTCTTTAAAATAATAACATATACATAAGATGAAACAATAAATTCTTGAGTTTTTTTTCTCCCCTATTTTGGGATTTGAAATCTATGAAAGTTCATTAAGAAAATAAGAAGTTTCACGTCACAGTCGTGCCATATTACATTAGTGGAGACTGATATTGAATTTTCATTGCTGTTTATGAATAAACATTTTTAATTTAACTAACAATATGACTTGGTGAAACACTCTCAGACGGGAAGCGATTCTCTAGAAAGCATGTAGAAAAGTATGAAAGATTGTGGTTGTTCGCCTCAAAGCATTGAAGTTTGCTCAGTAGCGTTTTATTTTCACATTGAAAAGGAAATGACATCAACCACCAAATTTGCACAGGTAAACGCTATTATTCTATTCAGGATTAATTTTTTCATCACGAGTAGTGTCTGATTATATTTTGAAATACAATAATTTGAAATGTCCAATTTTAAAGGGCGCATAACTTCTTTACTTATTGCAGTTCATTAGTTTTGTTACGTTTTCTATCTGCTTTTGTATAAAAAAACACCTTATTACAGCTTGTGTTTCTTGAGTTCCAAGTAATCTTATATAGTAAATTACTTTATGTGTGGAAACAAATGCCAGAGTGATTATACAGGCTGAGTATAAAACAATACCCAAACTTATAAGGTCTAAAATAACAAAACCAAACAACCTACAACCTTGGTTGACCAATCAAATGAACCGTGGAACTGTGAAGTTTGTTTACCATATCTTCGTAAATGTTTAATGTGACCATCACAAGCGGCCCGAACGACATCTACGCTATAATCAAACTCGTTCTACAATCTTCTCAGCATGTCCGGTGTTACAGTTTGGATGGCGTCCGTAATTCTCGTTTTGAGGTCGTCAATGTTAGCCGACAATGGTGGACGAAACACTTGATCCTTTATGCACCCCCGTAGAAAAAAATCATACGGTGTAAGATCCGGGCTTCTTGGGGGCCAATGATGAAGAGCCTTGTCACCAGCTTCTCCTCGACCAATTCAGTGTTGCGGCAACGTCTCGTTCAGGTATCCGCGAACAGCTAGCTACCAATGGGGTGGCGCACCATCATGCTGGAAAATGAAGTATCCCGCCACTTCTTCTAACTTAGGAAGCAACCACTCCATAAGCATGTCCAAATAAGGGATTCCAGTAACAGTGGGTTCGTGAAAAAAGAAAGGGCCAAAAACTGTCTCTTTGGATACAACTCAAAACACGTTCACTTTGGGGGAAGTGCGCTCGTGTTCGGTAGTTTCACGTAAAGGCTCCTGACCCCATTTCCGCACGTTGTACCGGTTCACCTTACAATTTGTATGGAACGTCACTTCATCTCTAAAAACCAGTTTAGACATGAAGGCATCGTCTTCCTCGTTCTGGGAAAGAACGAACGCGCAGAAATCACGTCTCAGTTCTTTATCCCTTTCGATAAGAACCTTTACAAGCGGTAAAGTTTGTATGGCAATCGCTTTCGCAACACTGTCCATGCCGTCAGTTGATGGGTTTGCATTTCCCGGCTAGCTTGTTGAGTTTATTTTCTCGGACAGCGCACAAACCCTTGTGAAATCCGTTGCACATTCTCTTTGGACACACGCGGCCGCCCGGAACTTTTGCCTTCGCAAAGGCACCCTGTGTCACAGAACTGACGAAACCAACTTGATACTCCATCTATCGGGAGGACGACGTCCGTATTTGCGACGGAATTCTCGTTGAACAGTTGTAACCGATTCACATTTAGCAAACTGAATAACACAGAACGCCTTCTGTTCCGTCGCCATTGTGATATGGACTAGCACACAACACACGCTCATAGTGCGACATCAGACGCTCCCAGTGTCATCTCTCAGTACACAAAGGAAACATCAGACCGTCTTCTTCACATTGATTGTCGAATGCGAGCTCGCTTCCCCCTCACCATCTCAAGCCGAGAGTTACGAACGCCATCCAAACCGTAACACCAGATGCTGACAAGAGCGTAGAACCAGTTTGATTATCGCGTAGATGTCGTTCGGGCCGCTCATGGTGGTCACATTAAACATTTATGAATATATGGTAAACAAACTTCATGGTTCCGTGTTTCATTTGATTGGTCAATCAAGGTTGTAGGTTGTTTGGTGTTGATAATATAGACTTTCAAATTTGGAGTATTCTTTTATACTCGTCCGGTATATAAACTACGGTTGAGCGGGGAAGTCGACGTTAACTGTATTGTCTCAGGACCGTGGTGGTGTAGTTGCCAGTGCACTCACCACCAACCACGGCGAACCGGGCGCGATTTCCAGTGGGGTCGCTCCCGAATTTTCACATGTGGGAATCGTGCTGGACGATGCCACTGGCCGGCGGGTTTTCTCGGGATCTCCCGTTTCCCCCGCTCTTGCATTCCAGTGCTGACCTATACTCACCTCGCTTCATCCTCATTGGTTCGCCAGACCACTTTGTTAAGAGCCGCCTAAATCTATCTACTCCACTCACATGATCACACCCAAGAGAGGTAGATTACAAAAAAGAAAGAATATTTATATTAGTACCGCAAAATTTCCTGCCTCCAGATATTCGCTTCTGAAAATTTAAATGTTTCCGACTCCGTAGTTTTTGCACAATTGCTTGCCAGAATAACAATTATACTGTCTAAGAAAAAATATCTGAAACTAGCAACATTGCAGAAATGAGATAATTTTATTGGGGAAGTTTACAATGAGGTACATCGGGACTTCCGAGGCCGCGGTGGCTGAGCGGTTAGCCTGCTTGCCTCCCACCAAGGCGAACCGGACACAATCCCCGGCCGGGCCACCAGACTTTCGCAAGTGGGAATCATGCCGGACGATGCCGCTGCTCGGCGGGTTTTCTCGGAGATCTCCCGTTTTCCCCGCCTTTGAATTCGGGCGCTGCTCCATTCTCTCCTCATTTCACCGCCCAAATCTCTCCACTCCATTGCATATTTACATCGCAACGTTTTATAAAACATACAACATATTATATATGTCTTCATGTTTATGATCAATTTGAAGTTTATAGTATTTTTTTGTTAAAATTCAAACTTAATTTTACAAATTCTACAGTAAAGAGTTGTAAAGTTTTGTGTTATTTACTTACAGTGTTACAGAAAAATTCTTGTTAACTGGTTTCCAAAAAAAAAAAAACTGTTTGTAAAGGTAGAAACATGTTTTACACTGCGTTGTATATAAAACCGCGGTCCGCACCACAACCAGCTCGGTTCCCAGTGACATTTCCCTGCACCGACGTCAGTGAAGTTGACCTCCGCTGTGTAGGTCGCGGAGTCGAAGGAAGGCCTTCGGCTGAAGTGGTGCCGGGTTCGTATCCCACGTAAACAACGGTTTCATTAACGTCGTTGCAGTCCGCCCTCTTGTTAGCCTTCACGCGTTCACACGCGCTCCTTCCTGGAAAAAAAAAAAGCAACTCCGTTACATTTAAGTACTATAATTATTATTTAACATTAGTTCGTTAGTGGAATTGAAATTTTACAAAAGAAGCAAGAAAGAGTGTTTTCACGCAAAGGCGGTAGCTTTCAACTCAATTCCCATGTCTAAATATTTATGATTCGAGATGATGCATGTTCTGTTCCCTTTAAAAATTATCGAGTTATTACTTTGAAACTAAACCATTAAATGAAAGTGTTATTTTATATAATCTTTCAAGGAATGAATAACTATCACCGTAATATATCTAGAAGACTATTACTTTTTTATTTGCCTTGCCTACGCTGTTAAAAAAATGTCCGTAATTTTACAGAAAAGTGCTGGTAAAAATTATCTAGAACTCTCCGTTAATTTACGGATGCAATTACTTGCATCAACGGAAGTTTCCGTAAACATGATTTCACTGAAAGGAGTAAGTGTTACGCACATTTCCGTAATATGGTAAAAATATTTCCATTTTTACAAGCATTTCCGTTATGTGGCTAAACATAAATTTGAGTAAAAGCTAGAATGCACATCGACATGAGAATGAACGAGGACCAACTGCAAAAATGTCTACAATATGACAAGTGCGATACGCACTACGCAACTTGTAAAGACTGTTTTCCTTTGCTTATCACAAAACAACATACATTTAAACCATTGGTCGCGAACGAGAGACGCCACTGCTATACGCTGATGCAAACAGATATTAAAAAATAATTACTCTTACGGAACATTCCGTATTTTATATTTACTGGTGTAGTTTCCCCTTTTTTTACTTACGGACCAGATTTCCGTTATTTTACGGCATGTTTCCGTAAAAATTTCCGTAATTTCACGGAAATGTTTAACCGTGTAATACTAATGCAATAGCATATACAGAGTGACTCTGAACCCGACTGATGGCAGTGGGTCCCGTTGAGTGGACAAGTCAGTGGCAAGAAACGTATTAGACGTAACTAACTCTGGGACGTCATCATTATGCTTATCCTGGCTACAAATAACTCGCTTTATGTCTTGTTTTGCTGTTATTGTGCGGTATGCCAACCTGCCCGGAGTAGAGTTATGCTAAGTGATTTACAATCTATCGACTCCTCTAATACACTATTTGAGCGCTGTGGACTGTATTATGCAAATGGTAATAATGTATTTTTATACGCCTTGATCGGAAAATTGTATGTTGTATTTCTTACAATGGTACATATCTTAGACCGTTGAAATCCGTGTTAGATTTTTAAGATGCTGGAATCTATGCACCAGTACAGAATCATTTTTGTAGCTTTAACATAAATAATTTGTATTTTTCTCTGCGTTACACCAGGTTCTGCCACCAAAATGCATATTATTAGCTCCGGAATCATGCATATCACGTAATATAAAAATACTGATGCAGTGATAAAAAGTGAAACAGCCTACAAATATTTCCATTCACGTATAGGCCTACTGGGAAACGATAACGCGAATTTTTCGTTACCGAACGCATAAAGTCGTAGGCACGTGCAGTCAGTTGTTTTCGATTAAAATGAGAATAATGTTATTTGCCAAACTTTCTTCATGTGTGTGTCAGAATTCAGTATTTTTTTTTAGTTCAAAGAATAGACGTTATTAATTTAGTGGTAAAATATTGACGGAAACTGTATTTGTATGAGACTTCCAGCTGCAAAGTGACTACTGCAAAGTGACTACTGCAAAGTGACTACTGCAAAGTGACTACTGCAAAGTGACTACTGCAAAGTGACTACTGCATATTGACTACTGCAAAGTGACTACTGCATATTTTTCTTGTTGCACAGTCAGCGTGCATTCTTTAAATGCTTCAAGTCCCATAGAAGCACTACGAATACCGCCTGAAATACGGTTCCTGCATTACTTAATACTATTTTCAATCACTGATATGCCCAAGAATATCAAAGAGACCTTGCACGGTGGTGCCTTAGACCGCATCGAACCCGGAACTTCCCGCAGCGAACTTAACGTCGCAGAAAGCCTTGTTGCGGAAGCAAGTTCCTGCCTTGCTGAATGTGCAACTGTTGGAAAGGTGTTCGTACGCTTACTCAAGGACAAAGACAAGGACAAACCCTGGCGTAGAAGATAGTCCCATTGTGCAGTTAAATGGTCGCGATTTTCTCACGGGAAACGAATCCTGAACCGTGTACTGCTAAGTATAATGGGAAGTGAGGCCTTTGATCAAAACAACTTTTTTTTTAAAGGCCTCATTAGAAGTTGCGATGCAAAAAAGTGAAGAACTAATAACACTTTTGGCGATAGTTCTTCTTTACATCCTCAGAGTAAGTTAGTTAAGAAGTAGGCATCTTGCGTATTGGCTTTAAGGAGTTAACACTATCAAAGTGTACATTTATAAATGAGTCAGAAATGTTTTAAAAAAAGAGAGACAAATTACATAAGCTAAGCTGAAACAAGAACACTTCTTGCGTTCGGGGAAATAACTTTGATTTCGTACTCGTTCTTGACATGAACATTCTAAAACAAGTTTTACAGGTATATAAATAAATAAGAAGCCAAAGTATTTTGAATACCGGAACTCGCGAGTTTATCTAAATAATGCGTCCTCAGTGGGAAGACTCAACACAATGGTGAAAAGTGTAGGCCTCTGTTTCGGAAGGTTTATTCAAGAATACCTGCTACATGTATGTTCCTGTGTGTAAACGTGTTGTCACCTTTGATGACCTTTCAAAGAATAACTGAGGCACAATTAGAAGTAGGCCTACCAACAAATTTTCTAAAAGAAATAATTTACCTACCCTAATTGCTAATACATGTAACATAGCGGCTAAAAGTGCTCGCCTCCGACCAAGGCGAACCGGGATCGATTCTCGGCGGGGTCACTCCCAAATTTTTCGCACGTAGACTTAGGTACCGTGCCGGACGATGCCACTGATTGGCGGGTTTTCTCGGCGATCTCCTGTTTCCCCCGCCCCGCCCTTGCGTTGCAGCGCTGCTCCATACTTTCTGTTAAGAGCCGCCCGATTCTCTTCACTCCGTACATTGGACAGGAGTTGTGTCCATTGAAGAGGATAGTGATAAAATGTGTATTATACGGATAACATTGTAAAATTTAAGGAAAATATGTTTTTGCAGACCTCGTGTGGTAGCATGCCACTGAAAACATTCGAAATTAGAACGTAGATGCCAAGTGGATGTAAATTTATGTAGAAAAGTTATGGTTTAATCAGATAGCATTTTCATAAAAACAGTTCCAAACTGAACAATTTGATGCCTAAATAGTATGTGAATCATAAAGAAAAATAACAGAAACGTAAGAAAGATAAATGATAACCATTCCTAGCCCATCCTCCACTCGGAAGTCAGGAGAATTTAAATGTAAATTTTTCTTTCGTAGTTTTAATATTAATATGAGATCCCGTAAAATCTATGAGATACAAACCAACCACGAGCGATCACATTGCGGCATGTTATCTCTGGAATGTGTTTTCTCTAAAGGAAACCCGACAAAAAAAACCAAAAGCGCTTTTTACGCTCAACTAGGGTAGCCAGGAACTTGTATTGTTAGGAAACAGGGGAAGTACTCACTTAGCAACTGTTGCTACATGCGCTTGCAGCGGGGATATAAAACACAGTGGAAAATAGCCAGCACAACTTCTCGAAATCGCTTTAAAACAAGGGGAATTGTGAACTTTTAATTATGTGCCCTTCCCGTTGCCGCTAATCAAGCGTAATAAGAATGCGGCCAACTCTCTTTGAAAGCCATGTTTTCGCCGCAGGAACTTTCTTTGTCTTCCCGCGGGAAGAATCTCTTTGAGGTATTAAGCGAGGAACGCAAATGAACGAGCTTACCCGCAATTTTCTGCTTTGATGTGACATTATCATTTTTATCTCCGTCTCGTTTAGCCCACAAAGAAACACGAAACACATAGGAGGCGAAAGCAGTCGCCTTCGGGTCGTGTCGCCATCGAAGGATTCCTCCTGGTTACCCTACCGTTATGAAAGCATCTTCTTTAAGGCTTTTCAAGAGCCAAAAATGATTTTAGATATTTTTAGGATATTATATATATATTTTTTTACATATAATAGTGCATTAATAAAAATCATCAAAAATCGTTGAGAAAATCAATTTACATATGCGAGAAATACACATTGTAAACCATTTCAACGAAGTTAACCTTATACATAAAAATTGGAATTTAAATGTAATAAATAAGGGAAGGAGGGTGTGTTTTTAAAGGCCACGTACATTTCAAATCTCCCCGCAAGAAAAAAAAAACACGTCAAATATGTCGCTGTTTGTACCGAGGCAATAAATACACACTGTAAATATTTTAAGCGAAGTTAAACTTACAAATAAAAATCCTCGGAATTTCAATATAATAAACTCGTTTAAAAAGGGAGTGTTTTAGACCACGTACATTAAAAAAATTCTAACTACCGTTTTGAAATATGTTATTTACAAAACACAATAACTACAGTTTGTAATTCCTAATCGCAATTCCTGAACAAGTGTTGTCCTATGACAATCCTTGGACGATTGCATCTCTAAAATCACTCGAAATAATTTATTTTCAGACTCATTAAATTAATACAACACTACAAAAACTAACCAACAAAATTAAACGTCAGAACGTAAATACGTACGTAACCTCTCGTGCTTCATGGCCGACGGTTAAGGAGAATGGCGGACCAAGGAACAGTCAGCCAATTAAAACATGCCGATAATACATTTCATTCGAGAAGACGCACTAGACAGGCACCTATATCGAACTACGCTTGTTGATATGTGCAAATATCAAAATAATTAACTGCCAATATAATATTCCGACAACACCAGCAAGGTACTCACTCAAACATGACGAAAGAGAGCTCAATGTCATTTGCCGGGTTTGAAACGTTTCACATAACCCTGATGTACTCATTATCTATTATAATATCTTAAAATGTTTTTAAGGTCCACGGTACACAGTCCAAATATATTGTGCATTACTCGAAAAACGTAATTTATTATTTAAATTATAAGTGTTGTAATTGCCATTAAATTTCAAAGTTATAATTTTTAATTCCGAGTACTATCCCCCCCCCCCCACCCCATAATCATCACATAAATCGTCAACATAAGAACATATATCTCGATACAACCATCAACTGACGTAATACTTTGCAAATTACAGCATTTACTATTCACATTCTGTGTAGGTTGGTCACACTGTCTGTCAAAATTGACTGAAGTTGAGTGAAACGCAGTATACGCAATATCGGGCCAGAGAACTAGCTCCTAAAACTAAATTGCATATTTTTTTATAGTAAGACATATCAAGCGTGGTGACAAATGTAGGTGTGTGTGTGTGTGTGTGTTTGTGTGTGCGTGCGTTTGTATGTATGTACAAACCCATACATATATGCACACATTAATTTCGTCCCACACGAGTGAAACTGTAAGTTTATGGGACACCATAAGTTATGCGACTGGTTTGTATAATTAATATACTTTGATTTCAGACTGCAATTGTTGGTTACAAGACGAAAAAGGTTTTGTTCATTGGCGTACGAAATAAGTACTGCTCTCTGTGTGATCAAGCACAGAAACAAGGGAAGGAACAGCCATTGCACACATGTTACAAGAATTGTAGTAAAGAACAAAGTGCATCCAGTATGGAAGCTGACAGTATCGTAGAAGGTTTTTGTAGAAGTGAAGAAACGTATGGTTTGCGGTATAGAATTCTGATAGCCGATGGCGATAGTAAAGCCTTCAAAAAACTACTTGATGCAAGACCGTACAGAAACTTAACTGTCGATAAACTGGAATGCCAAAATCACCTTTGAGTAGTTACTGCAACAAGTTAAAAGCCATCTGGACAACTGGAAAAAATGGCCCATTTCATCCGAGGAAACAAATACATATCGAAAGCTTACAGTTTCGCAGTGCTGTTGTAAAAGCTGCTGAACACAGAATGAAGATGGCTATGTACGAACATATAGCGAACCTGCGAAATTACATCATAAATAGTGTTGATCATGTTTTTGGTGACCATCAATGACGTGCTTCATACTTCTGTGCCGGTGCAAAAGAAGGCGAGAGAAATATTATTCCGCTTCTTAATGAGCATGGTATGTAACAACAAATGAAATCTTCGGCAGGTAAGTTGAGCAGGTATAGCCGCAGTTCACTTTACAACGTTGACAACAATTGCGTTGAGCATTACAACTCTGCAGTGGCGAAGAAGACGGAAGGGCATCAAATACACGAAACGTGGATCTTATCAAGCGCGATGCGCCGCGGCGGGAGGTTGCCTACAATTCTGAAGCTGTACACTATAAACTTCATAAAATAGTATGTGGTAAAAGTTCAGGTACATTCACAAAAAGATTAGAAGATCAAAGAAGGCGGAAAGTGGAAGTACGTAGAATAAAGCGAAAGAATATAGGTGGAAAGCCATCTCTAAAACCATAGAAGCTGTTTTCTGGTAAAAAAAAACAAAAAAAAGAAGACATCGATCCTGTTTATGGAGCTAAGGAACAAAAGCCAGCTACCTGCAGATGATTTCAATGTTCTGTGTAATGAGCTACTGGAAATCCTTCAAAATAGCAACGAAGCTGTGCATGAAATTGAAATACAAACCAGGGGCCTCTTGTATACTGGTCAGTGGATGGAAGAATGACGGAAGCTACTAACAGAATCAAATTTTGGCGATGTTTGTAGAAGACTTCCATCTACCAGCTGTGAATGTTTAGTAAAAAATATCTTCTACACTGATCTTCAACGCATATCAGCTGTAAAATACTGGAAAGAAAATGAGCACATAGCTAATGAAGCACTAGAAGAAGATGCACATGTAAAAATTCGGAAATGTGGGTTTTTTATTGATCCTGAATTACCGTATTTCGGTGCAACACCTTATGGCTTGATAGATGAAGATGGCACTGTGGAAGTCAAATGTCCGGCGTCCGCAGAATTGTTGAGCCCTAAATCTGCTGTTCTGCAACGGAAGGTGACGTTCTGGAAAATGGGAAAAGATAATACAATTGCGAGGGTAAACAAGTTCCATAAATATTATTATCAAGTTCAAGGCCAACTGCATGTAACGCAAAGGTTGTACTGCTTGTTTGATGTGTAGACACCCAATCCACCATTTGTGTATTACGAAAGTATACAGCGCGATGACTATTTCTGGGCAAAATAAATGTTTTCATTCTACATGGAATGTATGTTGCCAGAACTCGTGGACCCTCGACACACACGTTCAATGCCAATACGTAACCCGGAACGTATTTTGAACGAAAAAGGAAAAATAATAAAATGTCAGCTGAAAACTGCTAAAAGAATTTTGTCAAAATTTATAACTTGGTTTTTAATACAAAAACCAAGTGTAACACAGTTTGTCAAGGGACCATCACATCTACGGAAGGATGACATTTCATAACACAAAATTTCTTGAAGACGTTTTGAGCAGGTACAGCTTGTATTAAATGCTTGTCACTGTATGCATATTTAGATCATTTTAAAACAATCAAATATTTTATAATATTTCATGACAAGGTGTCGATTTTTAAAAAATTACTGTCCGTAACAGTAAACATTTTGAAGCACAGTAAGCACCGACACAAAACTCACGGTAAATTGGCAGTGACACAGGGAAAGTAGTTCCAATTAGGAAATGTAGTTCGCCTTACTTCTGGCACAGTAAAATTTTCCATCCCTTCTCTTGAACCACATTTCCTCAGTCGTACTGTCACGTCCAAATGTTATCGCTCCCTCGGAGATGCTATGTCCCATCAAGTACATATTTGACAACGTACATTTGCACTGTTCTTGTATTTTGAAGGAATATTCGAATATTGTAAATAAAAAACAGAATTTGTTAAAGAAAACTTAGTTAAACCATTTTCGTTCTGTACTCTCAATGAAATTAAATGTTTTAAGACACAAGTGTGTTGAGAATTTTTTCAGTTCATAAATATTCGAAAATGTTAACCATACATTTGCAATTTGATTGCATAATCATCCTTAATTTAAATTGTGCTTAATGTTTTACCTTTAGTTTGTTGATCAATGACTGCTGCCTACAAAGAAAACTTCAGGGTTAATTGCTGATAGACGACAGCCTTAATTTAGTAATTATTACTTAATTGTATGAGGTTATGGTGCAATGGACATGTAAACCCTCGCCAAACTGTCACTAATGCGTGGAGTCGCGGGATGCCACCCCCCCCCCCCCNTGCTATAACAGCACAAGTGAGTCTGCGTTCTTAACCAGTCACAGGTTTCTTAACACGCTAGCCAACAAGGTAAAGATGACTCTTAAGTAGCGCAGCCATTAGCTGCAGCGATAGCGGTGACAAACCTCCATCGAGTGCTTCAGTCTCACGGCAGAAAACGGCGGGCTTGGGTATTGCATTATGTTAGCAAGTTGTGGCCGTGAAATTTGTTCATTTCAAGGCAACGAAAGCTGCAGAAAAGGTATTTTGGTGCTGTGCAATTTACTGCGTGCATGCATTATTTTCAGGCTCTAAAGAAAACTTCTAACGCCATTCGCCGTTGTCGCCACTGATACGTTCAATTAAAAAGAGTTAATGTCAGTATTCATATTTCAAATGAAAAAAAAAATTGTAATAAATATTTTTGAATAACAGAGGGCTTTCTTTAAAGCCGAGATGATAATTATTTTGTGAAAGGCTATTTTCGGCGCTATAATATATTATGGAACATAATGCGTTTCGTTGTGTTCCTCGAAGGAAACTATTAGTCTAGGAAAACGCTGTAACCCACTCACATTTACTGTGGTAAAATATGACTAAGAATTAATTTTGTTTTTTACGTTGCCGCAGCAAAACGTGTAGAACCTGTGTCACATTAAGTGTGCAAATGTACGGATGCAGTAATAACGTATAGTCACGTGACAGCTTTTAATGATGACGCCGTGAGTTCCAATTTTTTTGGTCCGAGATACGTATAAGCAGACTTTTATTTACTACAGAACATTGGTGGTTAATTCTGCCAGTAATCTGGCAGCAATGATGCGAGATATTTAATATAGTTACTTTTATAGACAGCACTCATTTAAACAACATTTTTTGTTGCAGTGCATTGGAATCGTGTGCAAGGTTACCGTATGTATTCTTAAAAGCAATTTTAATGTTTATAACAATAAATCCTTAATCTTTGTTTTTCCGCTTTTTTTTTTTTTTTTTTTTTTGTGTTTTAATATGCTACGTTATAGAGACCAGTCAATGAAAATTATTCTAGTGCAATCAGGAAAGTGCACTTATTTCATCAGTGACTAGGATTTGCAGATTTGCGAGTAAGATAAATTCAAAACCCTGAATTTCATTGTAGTTTATTTATTTGCAAGTCATCAGCAGCAAAGTAAAGCATTTCACTTTTTGAAGCGACTGGCTTAATTCTATCACTCGCAAAAGTGCTTGCACTGTGCAAAGTGGTTATTATAACAAAATCACTTCGTGCTCAGTTAGGCCTACTGGGCGTGAGGTGACGTGTGCGAAAAACTTCACCCTTCGGTATCGTAACAGAAACTTTGCTATTCTCCGTATTGTCTTCGCTGATGCAGCGCATTTATAACGCCCAATTTTCTTTGCTGCGCTGCAGTGTGTATGGCCGGCAGTGCGAGATCACCTAAATCAACTCTGTCATTTCTGGGCATGTGCTAGAATGTTCTCATTTAATATACTATATTTTCATGTCTTGATATATTAATTTATTATAATGTGTATGTATAATATTGTGTTTGTACTTCCACCGACCGTAGGTCACACGCTTGATTGATGCTTTCAGAAATGTCTTGGTCTTCAAACCTTGCTGTGCAGTAAACATTTAATAGTACTCTCATAAACATTCTTCAAACTACCAAAGAAACATAACAATCCGACATTTTTTCTTACTTCGTGCAAATAAATATAGTTTGTTTAAGGCACTGTTTTGTGAACGCTTGCACATAAAACCACATGAAATTAATTAGCTAAAGCTACAAACATTATACATAAAGTTGTGCTAACTGGCGACTCATTTATAAAAAATATATATTTTTCGTAGAGAGTTTGTTAGCAGTATGGAACCCTTCATAACTTGTTATTAATCATTTTTTTTCGCGCCGATGAAGAATTATTAACATATTTTAGCTTTAGCTTTAAATTATTGGTACCTATAATTTTACTTCTCTTTTCTATCGTGTAAGTTAAGTCGCGGTGTGTGAAACCAAATTTTTTGGAATTCAAAAAGGCAGAAATTAATGGGGTCTATATATAAACTGAGTAAATTATATCGAAAGAAAAAATTTAATATTGGTACGACGTAAAACTATTGTAGGACTCAGACTCCTCTTCCGCTTGTTTGTAGAGTGAGTTTTCAAACGTTGGCATACGTGTAACTTTTGTCAAAATGTATTGAGTTATCTTACTCGGATAGTTGTAATACGTCTACGAGTTTTGTGCTATATCTGGGTATGTGTAAGTCATTGTTTCGAGAGAAAGAAAACCCTTCGTTCAGTAGTTTATTCCTGGACAGTTGCTGATAAATAATAAAACCACAAAGATAATGTCGTATTTATTTTTAAGAAGACTGATGCCTAGTTTCTGTTGCGCATAAACGGCAACGTCGCGGGTGACTTATTGAAGCGGTTGGCAAAAAGTCACTGCTTAAGGTTTATTCTCGGTTTCTTCACACTTTTTGAATCAAAGCTTAGAAAAACTGCTCCGTGTATTATGTGTTTGGTAGTTTCCTAGATATGTTATGTGTCACAGGCGTTTTATATTTCTGTTCGCATAAAATTATCCTATTTTTTGTTAATTTAAACTTTTACTTATATTTTATTTATATATTTAGTTTATAATGAATACGAATGAAACAGTGCTAACTTAGGTGTGTTGGTAATGCCTGACAAAATATAGTTCTTATGGAAAGAATAGTTAAAGTGAGTCACGAATTCAGCGCGTTGCCTCTTCGGTGTTATTTTATAGACTTGATTAATCTTTGTTTGGATGAGACGGAGGAATAATCTGAAAGCAGAACTTTAGCAGCGCTTCAGAAAAGTTCGAAATAACTGTAAATGGACTAGATACTGTTTCTGAAGACGGAAGTTGGGCACTACATTCTGACGTCTAGTGGTGTGCTAATTAGGCAGTTCTTTGGATAACTTTCAAGAAAACGTTTTGTGCATTAAAAAATAACTAAAAATTGCCTGTGGTGTTGATGTTTTTTTTTCAAGAGAGTAGCAAGCTGAAAAGCGTGCAGCGCTTTTTAATTTTTTTTTTCCTGTGTATATGCAATTTTGTTTTAAGTGTATTCGTGAAATGGCAGTTTTGTCGGACAGTTCAGTGGGCGACTATAATTTTGGTCACTCAAAATGATGTATTGTCTCCAGTGACGTCACGCTGTTTTATTGCTTGTCGTTATGGTAAGTATAGTCTGTTCACGTTTATTTAAGCACTTTTGAAATCAACCTTTGAAAAATGTCACTGCTCCTACCTGCACATATTTCAAGAGGTGCACTGACTGGCAAGCGTCCAGTGCCTATTGTTGGTAACTATGTAGAAAAAAATAATTCAACTTATCGTTGAATTAAAAATGTTAAGTAAACATTTGTGTAAACTAAATTATTTTATTTATATTTCGTGCTTATAAACGTACAAAATTTAAGGGAAAAAAATGTATTTCTAATATAATTTTACAGTGTCGCTTGACCAACATATGAATAAAGTGATCAGACCCATGGTAATGTTAGTTTTACATGTGGTGGAAGGATACACAATGTGCATGCAAGTAGATCTTAAACAGAGCTTTCAGAAGTGCTTAGTTTGCCGTGAACAGCCTATAATGGTCCGTGCTCGCCCCGCCTGTCCTGTGCGTGCGTAAACTGCGGACGCGTGTGTTGTCCAGCCACGTGGGGAAAATACTCTTACGTGCGCATCGTTAGACGCGTCTCCGATCAAATCATTGCCACGCTCTCTATCTTTTGCCACGGAAACTCTTGTTGCTGCTGCGATTCAGTACGTAGTCCTTTTGCAATGATTGTTCCAACTGGCCTCGTGTACTGGCGAAGCCAGTCTAATTTATATCGTTGAAGATTTCGTGTTATAAGGATAGGAGCGTACAGGCTAGATGTATGCGATGAGATTCTTGTAACAGAGCATTTATATTTTCGACTGTTCTCGATATAAAATAAATAAATGTTAAGGACTTTTTTAAAGTTAAAATCAAAAAATAATAAAGCGCAATTAGATAATCCAGTAAGTTTGCTCGTTATAATATTTTTTCTGTGATTTCATTTATATGAAGTCATCAGGAAATGTACGGAGAATTGTTTGGTAGCAACAATGTTCAATGCTTGCAGCAATTTCATTAATTATCTAAGTGTAATGCAGAAACTTCATTGCTTTATTTGGTACTAGCAGTGCCCGCGGCTCCGGTCGCGTGGACTACAGAATCATTGTTAAAGTTTTTTTTTTTTTAATAAAGTTGAATTTTACCTAGTGTTAATCTTCTCTACTCTATACATATTATAAAACTCAACTTCTCGGTGAATTAAATGGTAAAAATACTTATTAGTATTTCTCTGTTATATATAGATATATGTTACCGCGGAGTTTTTTTTTTGTTCTTTTTATTTTACACACTTCTGTACTACATGCTATTGTCCCATCTTTAAACAGCGTATTGCAAGAAAGCGCGCAGGCGGTAAACTTTTTTTCCGACTTGATTCACTATTATCGTTTGTAAATTTTTTGATATATTTTCTCGTGATAAAAGGTATCCATTATTACCTTTCAGCCCTCCGACTATTTCTATGCAAGAAATTACGTCAATATGTTGCACGGTTACGACGTCGCATTGTTATTCCGTTTGTGTACTTCTTCATTTTCCAAAAATAATTTCCCCGAGGAAATGAGATATTTTGTCGGGATAAAAAGTAGCCTATGTCACTTCCCGGCCCTCGAACTATCTCTGTACAAAAAATCACGTTGATCCGTTGCTCCGTTGCGACGTGAAAAAAAGGACAAACAAATACACTTTCGCATTTATAATATTAGTTAGGATTGGTCAAGTTATGGAACATCTACCAATATGTGTGGCCTCCGAAGAGAAGAGGTTAATCAGCTTATAACATATGTTTTTCTATGTTAAAACTTAGCAGGCTGGTATAGTGATAACACACTAGATTACCATTTGGGAGGATCCGGGTGTGATTCCTGATCCCCTCTTTTTGATTTTGGTTTCCCGTGGCTTTCCAAAGACATCTGAGGCGAATGCCGGAATGGTTTCTTAGGAGGGCGTGCAGTAAGAGAAAGGTTTGTTCCAACAAACAACATATTGGTTTCTATAGAGCCAAAAATATATTTTGTTGTCCTAACGAAATCTTTTGTTGACTAAAGAAAACTTAAAAAGGGGGAAAAAAATAGTTTACCTAACAAAATGCACGTTTGAATAAAGAAAACCTCTGCGTTGGGACAAAATAAATTATACTGTCAACACAATGTTTAGTTGACTCAATTTTTTATTCTTGTTTGGGCACTCGATTTATTGCCTTCGTTCGAAAATGCATCTCGAGAGTTTGTTCGTATTTGTTGTGGCAATTAGGAAAGTAAGCGTTTGTTAGTCCACTTATTGGTGCTCAATAATTGCATACACATACGAATAAAACAAGTTCAACATGAAACTAGAAAGTAAGGCTGCGAAGCTTGAAATATTTACCCACGCACGTTGTCCAGTATTTAAAACGTGCGTGTTTAAAAACATTCACATTTCATCATCAGTAACTTCAGCTGAGGTCGCTAGACTGTAGCACTAGTGTGCAAAGGATCGGGGTTCGAATACATCTGTCGGGATTCAACATCTTTATATATATATTAACTGAAAGTTTTTAATGTACGCAGAGCCAAACAAATATTTAGATGCACCAATAAAATCGTACAGTTAGGGGAAACCAAATACGAACAACAAAATAATCTAGTTTCAACAGCAAAATATTTTACTGCCCCTATTCAAACAATTAAATTGGTTGCGCCAAACAAACTTTTTTTCATTCAAAGAAATATTTTTCTCAGTGTGGGACATAACTTAAAGCTACACACAATAATTAAGATTTGCGCGTTTCTGGCAGGTAGTATAAAAAATCCAAGAATGGGCGATGCCAGACAGCAATTACTGGCAGTTTTGTGAACAAATATTTTCCAAAAGTCTATTTGCAGTTTTTTTTCACACTTTTTGAAAATATTCTTTGAAAAATCACTTATGTATGAGGTGTTTCGTTGTTTCCTAAATACACTGAAGAGCCAAAAAAAACGGGGTGCAGGCGTGCGTATGCAAATAACAGTGGTTTGAAACTAATCAGAGTAACGCAATGCGGTCGGCAGCTAGATCGGTTACTGCTGCTACAGTGGCAGGTTATGAAGAGTTTAGTGAGTTTGAACGTGGTGTTATAGTCGGCGCACGAGAGATGGGACATAGCATCTCCGAGGTAACGATAAAATTTGGATTTTCGCGTACGACCATTTCAAGAATGTACCGTGAATATTGGGAATCCGGTAAAGCATCAAATCTTTGGCATCGTTGAAGCCGGAAAAAAGATCGTGAACGAACGACGACTGAAGAGAATTATTAAACGTGGCAGACGTGCAACCCTTTCTCAAATTTGCGCAGATTTCAATGCTGGGACATCAGCAGGTACCAGAACGCGAACTATTTAACGGAACATCAATGATATGGGCTTTCGGAGCCGAAGACCCACTCGTGTACCGTTGTTGACTGCACGACACAAAGCTTTACGCCTCGCCTGGGCCCGCCAACACCGCCATTGGACTGTTGATGACTGGAAACACGTTGCCTGGTCTGACGAGTTTCGTTTCCAATTGTATCGGGTGGATGGACGTGTACTGGTATGGAGACATCCTCATGAATCCATGAACCCTACATGTCAACACGGGTGTGTTCAAGCTGGTGTAGGCTCTGTCATGGTATGGGACGTGTGCAGTTGGCGTGAAATGGGACCCCTGATACGTCTAGATACAACTCTGACAGGTGACCGATACGTAAGCATCCTGTCCGATCACCTGCACCCATTCATGTACTCTGTGCATTCCGACGGACGTGGACAATTTCAGCAGGACAATGCGACACCCCATACGTCGAGAGTTGCTACCGAGTGGCTCCCGGAACACTTTTCTCACTTTAGACACTTTCATTGGCCACCTAAATCACCAGACATGAACATTATTGAGCATACCTGGGATGCCTTGCAACATGCTGTTCAGAAGATATCTCCACCACCTCGCACTCCTATGGATTTGTGGACGGCCCTGCAGGCTTCATGGTGTGAATTGCCTCCTGCATACCTTCAGACATTAGTCGAGTCCATGCCACGTCGTCTTGCCGCACTTCTGCATGCTCACGGGGGCCTACACGATATTAGACAGGTGTACCAGTTATTTTGGCTCTTCATTTTTTTTGCTCGTGTTAACATGAAAGTACCGTATTTTTTATTAAATTGAACTTTTTTTTTATGTTTAACTTATAATATTTTATTTATTACTAATATGAATGAAAACAGGGATAACATGTGTATTTTGGTTATACCTAGAAATAAATACTTCTTATGCAAAATGTTATTACACTGAGTGCGTACGATTACGGTGCACTGTCCCATTGGTGTAATTTTCAAGACACGGTTAAGCTTTGTTTGCATCAGGGGGAGGGGGGAATATTCTAGAATTAGAACTTTAGCAGGGCTTCAGAAAAAAAGTAGTACCGTGAATGGGATATAGAATGATGTATTCCTGCCGAGCTATTTCGTGGTCCGTAACACTGTGAATTTATTTGCAGCGCAAGATAACATGTTAAACTAATAAATCACTCTGGTAAAGTATTTTATCATAAATTTAGCGGAACTGTTACCTAGGATTGCCGTTTCACAGTTCTTTTCTCCAGAACTTGCTTCCAAAGCTTTGTAGATTGCAGTTGACAAGTTTAGCATTAATATATGTGACGCGCACTGCTAATACAAGCCAGTGGCTGCTAGTGTCTTTTTTCCAAGAAGTCACTGTTTCTGGGGGCCGCGGTGGCGTAGCGGCTAGAGAGCTCGCCTTCCACGAAGGTGAACCGGGTTCGATTCCCAGCAGGGTTGCTCCCGGATTTTCACACGTGGGTATCGCGCCGGACGATGCCGCTGGTCGGTGGGTTTTCTCGGGGACCTCCCGTTTCTCCTGCCCTTGCATTCCGGCGCTGCATCGTACTAACCTCGCTTCACCCTTATCGGCTTTCAAGACCTCGTTATTAAGAACCGCCCATATTACTCCACTCCACTATTTCCGTCTGTAAGAATCTTCCTGCGGCGAGACCTTCGTTAGGCCATGTAAACCCCCAACTTACCACATCTGCCACCCTAATTAAAAACATTGTCTCTCGTAATAATATTGACCGTGTATTTCACACTTCAAATATAATTTCTTAGTTACAAACGACCTAGTTTGCAGTGAACAGCCATAAATGTTTTCAGAAATCTGATACCGTAGTAGCACACATGCAGCTGTCTCAAATTCCTGATACTTCCTGAAGCACCAGGGGGACTGTTTTGCAATGCGTCACGCGTTGTTCTAAGAATTTCGCAGACTCGTGCTCGATGTCCGTTGCGTGCAGCGCTCCGCGAACAAACATGTTCCTCACCTAAAACACTCCGCATTCGCGCAGCAAAACTTCATGCACGCACTTGCGAGTTACAACTGTGCTGTCTTTTGTGCAACATATTTTCGCAGTGACAAGAGACATTACGTAACCGTAACTGTAACGTACACTCTAAATCTGAGTCAGTGAGAATTTCACTGTTTCAATCCGTTAACAATATCTGACTGATTCAACAGTCACTTCAATGAATTCAACTGATAAATCAGTGAAAAAATACCAGTTTTCCTTCACTTATTAATTCAGTGGCATTTCCCACAGACTCATAAGTCATACGATAGTTAAATTCGAAGCTCTTATTTTCATATTTCATTATTCGAAATAAATTCATGGACAGTTTTTTACGCGTTCATCTAATGATTATCTACATTTAAAAAAAAACATATATTTCAGGCAGATTGCTTGGTTTTTGGACATTAAGAACGATACAACTCACATCCGTTCATGCTCATAGGTTATTGGAAAATAAATATATTGGGCAAGAAAGTTGGTAGATTATCTGTGCGATATTTCGATACATCGTCCGTGATACGATTTTTATGTAATGCTGCAGCTGTGATGTAATTGGCGTAATAGAAAGTTCGGATTGTTGCAGTACCCAGTTTTTGGGAGGTTTGTGCCGGATTGATTGCATGCCCAAGGCCTACGGAAAATACAAGCAATAATTAAGCTGTTTAAGTTTAGGACAAAACTGTGGCAGTCAGGTGCTCCAGATTTGCTGTACAGGAGGTGCGTTTTGCTAGCAGATGACATGGTGCACATAATGAAAAAATATTAGTCTTTTAAACGTGCTGTGAAACGGTGTTCTGCAGAAGTCAAACGTAGGCGTAGCCATACATGTCGTTTGTGGTATCTATAAAAATAGTTTTATTCAGGATATGAACGTGGGTAATGTTTATTCTGCTCAAGTTGGGAAACTGAATGCTTTTAGTTTGGCACAAAAAAATTTCGCCTCAAGGTAAGCGCTGCACGTGTGCCGGATTTTCTCTGTTTTCTACGCTGAAAAACAAAATAATTGCAATAATCACAAATCAAATATAAAACAACGCGACTAGCTAAAATCTTTCTCTATTATTATTCACTTAAGATTTTAATTAAAAATAGACGTCTTTGGAACACTGCGCACCTAACGGCAGAAATTGTCCTTATGCCAAACTCTCCCATAAGAAAACTCGTTTTGTTCCTAACCTGAGTAGAATTAACCTTAACGTGGGTTACTTTGTCAAAATATCTGAGTTAACATCCTTGCTTTTTAATTGTGGGAAATTTTAAGTAAAGTTTGCGTCAGTACCGGAGTGTCAGTCTCGTTAAAACCGCAACTAATCACAAAGTTTCGAACGTAGGTTCAGGAACTAAGAGTGAGCGAAGTGAGTGAAGAGATTTTGGTGGCTCTTAACAACGAGGTCTTGACAGCCGATCAGGATGAAGCGAAGTGAGTATGAAGCAGCGCCCGAATGAAAGGGTGGGGGAAACGTGAGATCCCCGAGAAAATCCGCCGACCAGCGGCACGATTCTCACATGCGGAAATCCGGGAGCAAACCCTCCGGGAATCGAGCCCGGTTCGCCTGGGCGGGAGGCGAGTAGTCTAACCATTACACCACCGCAGCCCCAGGAGCTAAGTGATCACAAATTTCTTTGTCTTTGGCAATACAACTTTCCACCGGCTTGACTTGGTAAATTCACCAGGTGGAGTGATGAAGGGGCAGGAGTGACAATTAATGTAATAAAAGTGCCCCATCAAACAAAAGCCGGCTCGCCTCCCACCAAGGCGAACCAGGTTCAAATTCCCGGCTGGGTCACTCCTGGATTTTCGCAAGTGGGAGTAGTGATGGACGGTGCCGCTGGTCGGCGGGTTTTCTCGGGGATCTCCTGTTTCCGCCGCCTTTGCATTCTCACCTCATTTCACCCTTATTGTCTCTCAAGGCCTCCTTGTTAAGAGCCGCCCAAATCTCTCAACTCAATCCATCTGCGAAGTGCGCTTACGTTCGAGTTAGGTTTGCAATATAAATAAGTGACATGAAGAAACCGCAATGTAATGTATTGCTGCGATCCTGTGGAATTAAATCTTTTTTATTTACGTGAATCAAGCCAGCGGCATATGTACAAGTCACAATTCCCGTATGTAATTCGCTTTGAACAAATGACGTCATGAAACGCTACATATTTATATGTAACATTTTTCGAGTGTTGAGTATTATTGACACACGTCTGTAGTTTCGTACATTCTTGCCCTGCAGTCCATTTTATAAAGTCCGATATGCCAAAGCGTTTTTCCTGTGATGTTTACACAGACGGCCGTACTAGTCACTAAATATATTTTTAAATGACACGTGAGAACGCATGTTGATGACATATTTTTGTAGCTATCAAATATTGATAACGGTTTTTACTGCGATACGTCGTTATCGCAGCATGTATTTCAATTTCGTTAGCGGAATATTATTTTCTCATACGAAAAATACCAATTTAAAATTAATATACCTACGTTTCAGATTTTAACATTGTACGCGCGGGTGTATTTTTTCTTTCGAAATAAATATTAAATGTTAAAAATTGCCCTGGGCTATATAAATTGGGAGCAATTCTGTATATCTCTCTGCCTTTATTCGAGCGTGTTCAAAACAGCAACGCGACACTAATAGTAATAATTGTATCGATATATGTTTGTATATTTTAAGATGGAATTGGATTACAAATAAATGTGTCGGTGCCTTCTAACATTTCTTTCAGGAATAAACAGTGCTCGTTTAACAGCAAAACGATAATGGTCGAGAATGCCGCGAAACCATGACATTTTGGAGTAGCATTGTCGTAATATCTTGCCTAACCGAGTCGCTCTTCAGCGGTAGATATAGCTGTATGTGTTGGCGCCACCGTACCATACGAGGGTCTGTGAATATTACTTCCTTCGCATTTGTTGAATAGAGATGTGGCAGGAAAGTTACGTTCGCCTTTGTTGTGAAGGATGCCGTTTGGGACCTAACACGTTGTTATAGGTTATTCAAGGTAAAGTGAGCACTTTTGAAAGCGCTCTCATTTGGAATAACAGTCAATAAATATATTTTATTTTAGTCTTAGACGTTTACTTCAAAGTGTGGTGGAATATACATACTCTGTTTATTACTTAAATGACAATATTTATTTTAAAAGGTTGTAAAAATTATAAAAAATGGCTGAAGGCAAAAAGTAACTAGTGCCTCAAAAGTGCTCACTTTACTGTGAACAGCCTTTAACAGGAATGATTGTATATGTTATCCATTACATAACAGAGCCTAAGAATGAACCCAGACTTCATGATCAGGATTTTTTGTTATTGAAACGTCATTATTACTGTACTAATAAATGTTTAACAAGAAACATTTTTAGAATAGTCGGTTTTTAGGCTTGCAGCAACGAAAGTTACGAACATCGTCAGTATGCCCTGTAATCTAATAAAAATAGAGATGTAATAACAATACAGATATTGGTGGAGTTTCTCTGTTGAAGGAGCTATCATCTCTGTAGAGAGCACACTGCTGTTGGAAATATATTTTAGCTGTACATACAATCGCAGACAAGACTACAACAGATATGTTAACACAATTATATGCGTTTTACAATAATATTAAAATTTTTAGCAACAAGCCACCTGATTTCTGCACTTAAGCCAGCGGTCTTGGAGGGCACTGGATACAAAAATTGGCATTTAATGGCATAATTGTTTTACTCAGTTTGTGCTTAAATAAATACTGTCGTAAAAGGTTTTTTAAACAAAAAAAAACAAATATACCCCCCCCCCCTCCATGTTCTGAACGAAGTTACGTGTGTGTGAATGCCATATCTTCAAGTTACACAGAAATAAGTATAATTTTGTTGCAAGAAAAAAATTACAATTGAACTATATATTTGAACGTTTATGTTTTAATGAAATAAATAATGTCGTGACAAAGTTAATATTGTTAACCATTTACAAAGTCTTATATTACTATAATGCAAATATACTGTTGAAGTGTTAAGGTTAACAAACGTCTAAGTAATGTTGCTGCAACCAAATGCTATATTACGCTAAAAATAACAATAACCAAATACTTGTATTACTACGACATTGAAGTAATGTCCAGCCAACACTAGTTTACACTGACTTGACATTGTAAAATGGCGGACACTAGTGAACAGCGAAAACCTCGTAAAATGAAACCACTATATATAAATTTTAAAGCATAGAATTATAATTTAATGCAACTTAGATTAGCTTTCAAACCTTCAAAAGCAGTTTTCGTGTGCCAAATATGCATATATTTATAGAGCATAAAGTATTTCCACATAACGAAACAGTACTGCAAGTTTGCAATTTTTTTGTTATATTTTGTAGAATACATACAATATTTAAGGGAGTGAGACATGATAAAATAAAACGGTTCGTAGTATGATGGGTATCGTGAAGTGGAAGTTGTCATGCACACAAGGCGCGAATTAGATTCCGCCTCCAGTTTTAATTTTTTTCTTCGTAGGTGATATTTATTTTTGTGACAAAATAATTGTACTTAATTTAGTTTACGTAGGAATGTTGCACTAAAGCAAATGAAATACAAGAAAATGTTTAACAGAAGTGTTACCATCAACTCAACAAAAAATCTGTTCTGCCGCAATATAAACTCCACCTTAATGTTGACAGATCAGCAAGGAGGTAATTCTGTTGCAAAAGTATTGAATATTGCATTTACATCAATAGCACAACGGTATATCTCATTAACAGCAACGTTAGGTACTCACTTCTCACAGATAACAAATGATTACTACTGTATGTGTAACATTAATACTGTTGGCGCAACATTAACCTTCAACCTACGTGCAGCAGTTCAGAAACCAAAACTTGAATGTTATTTATGGGATCACCACCCCGGGAAATTGCCCATGCCCGCTGTCAAACTGTTTTTAATGTTATTTGATGCCCTACACGCTGAAGACGCGGTTTCTCCATGATGCCAGAGTGTTGTGCGTACGGTTTACCGTAATCAGCGGCCTGCTGCTGTCGCGAGTTAACTCACATTTGACCTCTGATATCACGCAATAATTAACGTACGTCGTCAAGTCCTCAGATGCTTATTCTAACAGCTGGTGTTGTACGATCATGTACTGGATGACTGTTACACGTGTACTGATCATGTGGACTAGCACGTGACAGAATTTTTCTAACCCTTTTGTTTCGCTTTGTTTCAAAATTCTTCCTATTTCCTTGGCTTTGTTTACTGGAATTAATCAGGCACGGTTATTTAGGAACAATAATTCTTTTTATCTTCCATTCCGTCTGAGATGGGGTTGGCTTCAAATGGAGTCAACTACCCAGTCCTAAGAACGCATGCTTTGTAGAGAATGAGCTCGAAAAATAATGATATGAAAAAGGAAAGAAAATGTCGTAACAGCCACGTTACAAGCCAGTACATCAAACACCGTCATTACCGACATGAAAATACCCTCTCGGAAAATCTTCCACAATCTGAACACTTCACATGCACGATACACACTAAACTATAGTCTGTTCACGGTAAAGTGAGCACTTGTGAAGAAGCTCTAGTTACTTTTTCCTTTCAGCCATTGTTTATGCTATAACCAGTTTTTTTAATTAATTTTTCCATGTAAGCAAATAACACAGTGTGTATATTCTACCGCACTCGGAAGTTAATTTGTAATTCTAAAATAAAATACATTTATTGACTATTATTCCAAATGAGAGGGTTTTCAAAAGTGCTCACTTTATCGTGGATAGCCTCTAACCATGAGTGCTTCTGTAAATAAGATTTTAAAATAAATACCATTTGTTTGTCGTCGTAGAAGTGTATTTAACTTCTAAATTTCGTTTCTGTATTGCTTCCAGTTACCACTTCCCAGGTTCCATGTACAGTTGTATTTGGACTCATTCACTGCTATTCCGCTTTTTGCATCACAGACTACAATGCTTATTTTTTTAGTAAGATTATAAAGTTGTTTTATGTTAGTGGGTATTCGCGGAGTTCTGATGTCTCTTTATAGCGCACTTTTTTCTTACCCACGTTTATTCTAGCGTTTTGCATGCCTGCGAGGTTGCCCGGAACAATAAGGCCGCGTGTCCTTCGCCATAGTTATTTTAAAAAAACATGAGGTGTGGCTGTGTCGGTGATACGGCCGTTTGTTTTACGTGAATACGTCTACGTTTTTAAGTTCCTGTCACCGCTTCACTCGATCATATGGGGTTTCATGGGTATCACTGAATTGCTCTTGAGATGCTCTTTCCAACCGTATACAATTTTTGTATTTCGACTTTGCTTTTTGACGAGTATATGCCGACGTTGTGTTAAGTTTTCAATTTTTTTTTAGTTTAAACTCATACAATTTCACCATAACCAGGTCACACAAATGCTTTATGCACTCGATCGATTGATCTCGACAAGCGCTGTTGATTAAAACTTAAACGAGCGTCGTAGCTACTCCGCGTCAAAAGTTATACTACGCGGAAATTATGAGACGAGGCGAAACGAACTCAAAATGGTGACGCCCCCACCCTCGCCCGGCGCGACGCTTCGCAGTCCTCACTCATCGTAGTAAATTCTAAGATCTTTGATCCTTTGGCAATCGAGTGGTGTGATTGAATTTTAGATGTATACGATAGATTCGGAGCTGCAATGCCAAACTGTATCCCCTTATTTTGTTATCATTAGATTTTCTGGATTGCCCACTATGGTTGCAAATTTAAAGACGTATTCACGTCAAAAACCTTCGCGTCAATGTATAGCCGGCTTTGAAGTAGTAAAATGTACGCAGTGAAGCTCTTTTTAGAAGACGCGAAGTCAGTTCATCCTCGTTTGAGTTAGGTACAGGATCCTGAATAGAGGAGCTAGACCAGTCAGAACTGTGCCAGAGGCAGAAAACAGAAAATGGATGTTCGGAAGAGAATTAATGAATGTGCATCCACTGGTAATGTAATGCTGTGAAATACATTTCACTGTGGGACGGCGCGTTCAGAGGCCGGAATCGAATCAGCGACACGCGACGTTACACTCAAACTTGCTGTTATCATAAGATCAGTACATTTTAAGACTTCCAATAAGCCGCCATGCCATTTTTTTAATTTTTGAAGCTAATGCTGAATATGCATTTTCCATTATTAAAATGGTTTTCGCCCTTTTGCTCTGAAATTGTGATTTCATTGATGATGGAAATGTTATTGATTATTTCGTATTATTATATGTATATTTGAAATGTAATATCTGCCGAGCGGTAGCTGGCTTACCAACACTCAGAGTGATAAATTAAAAGGCGTGTAACCTCGTAAGGTGATTGTAATTTTTAATTGCAAAAAAATAAAGAAACGTGCACAGTTAAACTTTTATTTGCATTTAGTGTGTCTATAAGTGATCGCTTTTTAGTGTACTGCCCAACCAGATTTTGCGATTTTTGTTTTAGAGCAATTAATTTCTTTTGCGAATTTGGAAATGCGAATTAAAGTCAATGCAGCAAAATAAACATTTCTTAACGCCTAGTTCTTTGAAAAGTTAACGTAAGTATCTGTATGAGCTTTAAGCAGGGCCTATCAGTAAACTAATAATTTCTAATTCCGGGCACCTTGTGCTGTTAAGAACAATTTTTTCCCGTCGTCAGAAAGATTTGTGATGAATTAACGATCACTTTAAATATATATATAATTTATAATAGTAATAAAATCGCTTTTTGGAACGAGAAACGGGCGTATTTGCATAAACGTGATGTAATTTTATGTATTTTATAACTTTTTGTATAATAAAAATATAAGTGAAATGACCCATGACGTTTCTAACTGTCGGCGTATAAGATGTCTTCAGTGTGACATTGTGCCTTAAATGGAAGAAAGCCTAAAACCATCGTGTCACAAATGGAGTGCGTGTGCTCTGGCTATTGTTGGTTTTCGTTTGGCAGGTCGTCAGTTTTACCCGAAACGACTGCACTACGTTTGGTTTTTACCCAAGTGGTTTGCTATAGTTGTTCCAGGCAAATGTCTCAATGATTTAATATGTTCTGTACCTATCCCTTTCGTGAAATCTCTGGTTATCGTGCGTGCATAAAAAAAAAGGTTGCCGTTCACAAAAGTACGATAATTCCTGCATAAATGTTTTGGGTCTGCCAGTAAAAAATTTATACAACATTATATAGCCCTACTACGAATTAATCTGCAGCCTATTCACGCCTTACACTTTGATAGTTTTGTCCGTAGAAAATTCTAATACGGAAGTGACACTTATTGAAAACGTTTTTCTTCAGCAGTGCCGAATAAATGTCAAGGAACTAACGTAAATGAGTGGCAGTGCAAACGTTATCGTGAACTGGACAGAAATGGAAGAGTCTGACATTCTGAGCATGGCCGGGCCACGTGATCAGTGGTAGTAAATACCGTGGTTTATTCAAATGAGTAGCTTCTGGGTTATCGCGGCGAGAAGATATGATCCCGATCAGGCAATTTTCGGACGCGGCCGCACGGCCGAGCTGTGCGTGCACGTCGCGTGGCTTTCAGGGCCGCGGGGCGCTGCGACGGCTCTCGTGGCCACGTGACCGAGCGACGTTGTGACGTCACACTCACTCCCCCCACTGCCGAACAACACATGATCCCTTGTTTTCACCAGCCGTGAAATGCCATCCTGATCGCACAGTTGTTTGTTTCTTCGCGCCAGTTACCCGTATTCCTCACGGAAACGGTTACGTGAATTCAGTTGTATAGTCCATTCACGGTTACTTCCAACTTTTTGAACCCGTGCTCAAGTTATACTTCCAGGATATTCCTCCGCCACACGCTAATAAAGCTTAACCAAGTCTAGAAAATTACACCAAAGGGACAGCGCACCGTATTTGTCCGAACTAAATGTAATAATATTTTGCATAAGAAATATTCCTTACCAGTTACTACTAACACACATATTTTCTTCCTGTTTATATTCGTATTACTTATGAATTAAATAGTATAATTTATATTTAAAATGTAAGTAAAAGTTTAATTTAACAAAAATAATGTAGTTTTATGTTAACAGAAGTATGGAACGCTTGTGATACATGATATATTTACGAAACAACCAAACACGTCGTAGGTAGTGTGTTTTTCAAAGGTTTTATTCAAAAAGTGAGAAGGAACCATGAATAGATTATGGCAAACGTTCTTCACCATGCTTGCTCACAGTTGCTTTGCTTCTTCTTTCAGTGGAGTACACGTCTCTCAGCAACGTGTAATTACTAACATAACATATACCAGCGTCAATCGCGTGACACCGTGAAATCGTTCGGAAACGTAAACATGTCATTACCACGCTAATCGTTACTGCCGTATTTACGAACAACAACAAACCTGTTTCAAGCGACTAGCTCCAACTTACACTTTCAATAAGACGTTAACGCTTTTTCGAATTCGCTGCCAACGTTATCAATACCAAGCGTGTTTACCGTAAAATACTTACATTTCCGGGAAGAAATTTTTTTTCAAAGTTTGTATTCATAATTGTTTACTTAACCGAGAACGTAAGTGACTGTGTAAGCTCACACTTTAAGTGTATGTACAGCGTCCATTTTGCGCCTACGTCTCACAACAGGTGAATTTTGCGTTTAAAGGTGGGTGAAATTTTCGTAACAAACTTACGTCCTTCTAAATCTTACGTGTACAATCTGACAACACTTTATGGCGGAATGTATCCAATTACCTCTCGTCTTATAGATGGTATCTAAAGTGGTGTCACAGCCGAGGCTAAAACGAATAGCAATATGAAGTACCTTACAGACATTTTGAAAATCAGATTTGCTTGAACCCGGGATTCAAACGAAATAAATAAATGCACAACGCAGCAAGTATCTAACACCAGAGAAGTTATATAAAAAAATCAATTTTCTACACAGTAATGCTTGAGTGCGCAAGTAAAATAAAAGACGTAATTTTGTCACTAAGATTTCCATTTATATTTGCATCCACTATTCGTGTGGTGTGGGCGTGGGTGCGAACTTTGCAACAAATTAACGGCCTACTTATCGTAGTAAATTTTTTCTATGACCTGATTTTGTTGACATAGTTGATAAAATTCTCCCAACCTGAATCCTCATTGATAACTATCGTTCAAAAATCGTCATTGTTATTCTATCAGTACAGATAACGTACCGAAGCTTACAGACTAATATTTAAATCGTTTCCCACACTTACCATCATTATTTTTTAAAACATATAAGTACAATTTTTTAATAGTTGCTTGTTCGACTCGTCGCTTTTGTTCTGGAGGTTAATCAGAAGACGACTTACAGACAAATCTAACCTAAATTTACACGTGTAAAAGGTGCACGTTACAAAGGCTTGCCCGGGAATCGAACCCAGAACCTCGTGCTTAAAAAAAAAAGACAGGAAGGTCACCGCCTTTTTCGTGTATTGGATGTTGTCGGAATTTGAACTGTTATTGGGAACTTCTCGGTCTCCCGGTCAAGAACGATATTCGTTATCGCTGTGTTGGCTAGTTTCCAACTCAAAAACTCTACATCTGGGGTATTCAAAGGAGTGTGTTGGCATTATTTCCAGTTTTTTAATACGCTTGGATCTGGTGCATTTTATTTGATAAATTTACTGCTGCATTATCCATTTCCAGACATCAGTGCATTTTCTGTCAGCTGTTGAGAGTTGGAGGTTCTTGTCGTCTTATTCTTTACGTTGTCTATTTTCCGGGTTTTTTGTTAGGAGTTATTCTTTCCATTTTTGTGTAAAAATTAATTTTAATTTTTGCGTATTTATTTCGCACGAGTTTTGATTAAATTTTGTCTCCAATTTTTGTTTATACAACGTGTGCATAAGATAAATACGGTACGTGTGGCTTACAGTAATTATAAAAGAAGAAATGCACCCTTGAAAATATGAAAAGAAAATGCCACTGTGTAAAATTTATTGAAACTACTTGAGATTAAACCATAATTTTTTGGATAGAGTATTTTTGAAAAAAGATATTTTATGCCTTGAAGGTTGGTTTGTTATATCACCCCCTTCGTGGATAAAGTAAGGTGTTGTCACATTATTAGCGCATTAAACATGTAAGGGCTGTTTCCTCGCGAAAGGAAGGTTAGTGTGAGACCGCACGACATTGTTTGATTTTCACGTGCTTACGTCATAGAAAAGTCAACAGACCAAATAATTGGCCAGTTTTCTTTTCAGTTTTATTAAACACCCGTTGTAATGCCACCTTTAAGGGTGCATGCCACAACTTCCTACTTTATTTACAAATGGGATGATACAGCGTTGTTCAACAACACACTATCCAGGAATTTGTTGTTTAATTTCACATAGCTTCAATATTTTTCCATAGTAACAATTTATTTTCACTTTTTCGTGGGTGCACATTCTAAATTCGAATGAGTGGAAAACCACTGATTTGCAGTGAAATTCAACATCTCAAATCAGTTAAAATGGCTCCACTTACAACCAGTGGAAAATCACTGATTTTCAGTGAAAAATTTCACTGTTTCATGAATGGCGTGGAACAATTTCAATAATTTAATAAGGGATGGCGAATTGCAGCGGCGAATTAAATATTGTTTTTATTTAATTTAGCCAAATAATTACGAGAAATAAACATATTTACTATATTTTACTATTTATATTGCTCAATTTACAGTAATTTAAACAAGTAAAAACATTTCTGCCGGTGGCCGAGATTGAACGCACACATCCTTTCCATTTCACTCACCATCTGAGATACCAAGTAAGGAAAGAGAGGGAAATATATGTCTTATACTTTCTTATCGAAAGCGTGTAGTTTTAAATTGTGTGTCCTTACTTTTCGTTTTTGGTTTAATTGGTACCGTTAGAATTGTTGAAACGAATAGTATATATGAGTGCACTCTTTTCGCCACATTATATGCAGTTTAAACCTTCAAACAGAGCACTGTGATGATTACATGTCAACGAAATGAAAGACGAAAAAATTTAATGTTCATATTACTTAGTAAAATGGTGTTTTGAAAGACGAAACACATTTTAGAAAGTATTTTATATTGGTCTTATTAGTTACGCGTTGTTATTTCACTTGATACACGTTGTTAAACCGCCATTGTTACACGTTGTGTGACGGCCATTTTTACACGCTGTTTAACTGATCCATCAATCAAAAAACAAATCACTGAAAAACAGCGAAAAAAATTACTGACGAATCAGTGGAAAATGTCACTGGATTAATAAACGAAAGGAAACCAGAATTTTTTCATTAATTTATCAGTTAAATTCACTTAAGTGACTGTTGAATCAATCAGGTACTGTTAACTGAATGAAACAGTGAAATTCTCACTGATTCTGGTTTAGAGTGCGTATCTCTTAATAATCACTTTAAGCCATAAGTCGCAAATACTTTTTATGCTTGTGTTTCCATACTTAATCACCTCTCGACATTTGTAATATACGTTCATATATAGGTTGTATATTTAAATTTTATTATTCCATTTTTGTGCGTTTTTGTTTGTTTTCTCGTAGTCATTTTCAGTGGTGGATAAAGTCCACGCATTTATAAGTCTAAGACAATTACAGCATTCGCACGGAATATCAAAACCATTATATATAAAAATCTGAGGCATGCAAATAGGTATGAAACATTATCAAAGATTCCGGAAACCGTGTTTTGAAAATACGCCGTATAATACATATAAATAAAACTGCAAGTTAACTCCTTAGCGTCAGTGTTTATGGTAAGAATCTCTTAATCGTCTGGCATTGAAATAAGTTCTTGATCTCCGGGTTTCTAAGGTGATATGTGGGATAATTTCCCCGACATGGTACAACTCTTGTCCCAAAAGATGTACGATGTTGTAAAACCTGCTGAAATAAAGTGCACTACAAGGTGCGTGGTCCTGTAAATTTATATAATGAACTTTGTCTTCTTTCAAATTCAAATTTTTCTGTGTGTTTGTAGGCCTCATGCTGCAATAAAAAAATGTACGTCAAAAGTGTAAATTTGAGTCTCCAAGAATGTGAAACCGGGCCCTGTTCTGGTGAACATACGATCCGTTTATGACAAATATTTGCAGAATACTTTATATTAAGCTTAGTTTATTATTCAGATCAAACTTGGACTTTGGTGACGAAATAAAATAATGTAGGCCTATATATCGAAGGGCTTTGACATGGGAATGTAGTGAGTGAACAAAGAGAAGAAGAAAAAAATGTCTGGCAATTGTGAAGTGAAGCAATTGTGAAGTGTAGTGTGGGGGATAATAAACGCGCATTAAATGGAAATAGGAACGGAATAAAACTAATTTCCTACGTAAAAATGAACAAATGAGGCTTGCTCAGAAAACAATCAGAAGGTGCGGGAATCGCTCACGACAAGGGACAAGCTGGTCAACTTGCCACATGCACCGGCTATCTACCTGTCTCATCCAGCCCGGATATGCCAGTGACTCATCATTCTCACACAGTGGGGTTCCTTTCAACTTCAAGGACTGACGCTGTTTGCAGTTATCTCATGTGTTGTATTTTATTTACTGACAAAGTATCTGTCATTATTGCGGTTCTGAACACGATGTTTACATAGATACTGACAAACTTCAATAATTACATGGCTATATTAAAGTAAGTTAAGTACACCTCGAATCGTTAGTAGTAATAAAATTATACCCTTATTTTTTGTGAAGAATATGCTCTTTATCTCTGAAACACCGTGATAAAATTCATTGAACACAGTAACATTTTTTTTTTTTTTTTATTGCTTGTAAAGTAAATGATTAGAAAATGTAATTTCTTTGTTTCCATTAAAATATAAATGTAAATACCGAGGGCAATTTTTCCTGCAGTGTGCGTGCAGGTACAACGCAGAATGTTCGCGTATGTGTGCGTGGCTCACACGCATGACACATCACGAGTATACTAGCAGAAATTTTGCGATTGTGGCAGTCACGTAAGCTTTTTATACTTGCCAACACCGCAGAAGGTAAATGTATACCTAGGGACACATGCATAATTCTTTGTTATCAAGGTAAAAGGAAACTCAAGACTTAAATGCTAACAATAAAAAAAAATATATACATACACACGCAAAACATTTACTCGGGTTTTATCTGTCGGCACAATACTGTCCAAAATGCTAGTATTTTAACTGGAAGAACGAACTCCGACTCGAATACAAATCAACTATGCATATGACCCGTACCATTTTCAAGGGTGATTGCACAGGTATTGCCTGAGAAAGCAGAACACGCTGGAATAGAAGGCATTTTTTACTGTCTGCAGCTATGCCGTTTCATTTTGCTGCCTAGCATGCGTAGAAGGACTAAAGACGGCGGGACCTCAATGATTGTAGTGGTTCCGAACCACTACGATCACGATTCGGTCGGTGCTGATGAAGTGACCCATGCCGGAAGTTAGACGCCAGCCAGTTTCCTCGCTACTTGAACTTGGCGCCTTTACGAGCACAGCCACCATTAATGACCCACAGTTGGGTTACATACATTTAGTATGATAGAACTATTGGCCCCCTCTAAAGAGGCCTTTCAACTGGTGCGCGTTCGTACGCGCATGGTAACATCACATGCTCGCGGTTACTCCGAGAACGTGTCGATCTTCTCACGATTTAGCCTTTCCCACTTCGCACCAGAAAACGCACGACACACTTGCCCGAGAAAGCCCTATCATGGTCGTGGCGGAAGAGGTCTTCGTCGCATACCATTATCCGGGAATGTCCATTCTTTCTTCCTCCTTGCGCGGGTAGCTGTTTCCACTGTCCGTCCCTTCCCGCTCCGAACATCGGTTACTGAGACGGTGTCTTTGATCTCCACGCATATGGGTAAGGTGGAACGCCTCCAGAGGATCGCCCAGGACATGCCTGACACACACCAGACAAGTATTTTCCACAGCCCTGTGTTTGACATACACCGCAACGTGACGTCAGGATGACGTGGTGCTCACAGAACACGAGGCAGTGAAAAGGCCGTCAGTTACGTTCGGTTCACGTAGTTTCAGTTCTCTCCCAGTTCTTCATAATTTTGTTATCAATAGTAACCACAGCAGCATCATTGCCACGACGTGCCTAACACATCGGAGCTGCACAGGCTGCGACACCCGCGAGAATCCATGGGAGGAAACCTCGGATCCATGTCCTGGTCATTCCGTGGCACTCGCGACGCGACGCCAGCGGATTATGCCGACAGCCCAGTCTACGGCAACGCTCGCCGGACCAGGGCACGACTAGCGCCCGTCATGAGCACGGCCAAAGCCTGTGCTTTGCTTACTTACTGCCGCAGAGGTCACCACCACGTTAAGGGAGATCAGTTCTCGACATCTTCAATTTACGGAATTTTTTAAGTAACTTGCAACACACATTTTATATTTTATTTTGGGCATCGACAAGGCATTGGGCATTGCTTTGCGCGTGTTCTAAAACATGTATTGCTAGACTACCGTTACCAGGATCATTTATGTAACCGCCCGCAAGAATCAGTTACATATTTCATGCCGGCTGTCACTGGTCAAAAATTAATAAGCTAAAGAAGAGTTGCGATAGTTTTATAAATATTTAGAAATTATTATTTACGCAACGTCATGCAAAAAATTTAGTTAAACATTCTTAAATATACGTTATAGTAAAAATGGTGAAAATCCAAGATGGCGGGGCTTCATTTCCCCTAAGTGATACAAGAAAAGGCCACGTTAGTTTTACAAGTAGTGTCAATATGGTTCGGGGAAGAGTTGCTAGTTTTAAGGCGCCCATCTACCTGTCTTGCGAACAGCGTTGCAGAATGTTTGAAATCCCCTTTATTTAATAAGCTAATAAATATAAGTTTATTTCAATTCGAAATTTTTTTCTAATGATTTTGTGAAAAGAAATTTAAAAAATCTCTGCAATAATAAAGTAAATATAACCGGCACGATAACTGAATGCTTGGCGACTGTTGGCAATGACCAAAGAGATTTGGGCGGCTCTTAACAGCGAGGTCTTGAGATCCGATGAGGGTGATTGAGGTGAGTATGGAGCAGCGCTGGAATGGCAGGGTCAGGGAAACGGGAGGTCCCCGAGAAAACCCGCCGACCAACGGCATCGTCCGGCACGATTCCCACATGCGAAAATTCGAAGTAATCCGGCCGAGGATTGGGCCCGGATAGTCTTGGTGGGAGGCGAGCAATATAACCGCTCAGCCACCGCGGCCGCACGAGTTCGTAGTGCATTCGTTATACATGTACTGCTGCGTAGGTCCAGTAGATAGCTATAAGGGTAACTTTAGAATTAAAAAAACAGTGAAATCCCGATATTTCGCATCCCGATTATTCGTATATCACGCTATTTCGTGCAAATTTGCTGGTCCGTTGAGAAAATCCCTTTAATTCGTAAAAAAACAATGCATTCCGGTCCCCTTGATAAAACGTATTTATTTTGGTGCTCGAGCTCAATTAAAACGTCTTATAATTCTTATTTACAACTTAAAAATCTCGTTAACTCGTAATGTTTTTATACTAGACTGTACACCAGCTCTAGATTTATGCAATTCGGGCAGGTTAAAAAAAACCGGAAGGGTACTGAGGGATGTAGGAGGGTTTGAAGGGCAGGTAATGACGCCGAGTAGGCTGTGAGGCGATGTGTGTGTGATTCCCAGAACTAAGAGGCGCCTTGGTGTCCGGTCTACGGTTATGAGAGGGTAGGAAGGAGCAGAGCGAGTGAAAAGTTAGTCAGTTCGGTCTTAGCCATGCCTCCAAAAAGAGCTAATAAGTGTTTTTCCATTAGAGAATAAAAATAAATCATTAACGCTGAGGCCGGTGGTGATAAACAAATTGACGTGTCCAAACGTTATAACGTTCCTCCTTCCACAATAACATCAATTTCGAAGAACAAGGACAAAATCGCCTCCCAGACATCGGACAGCAAAGTAAAGCGCTTTAAGACTGGTGAGTATTCACAACTAGAAGAGAATTTAAAAAAGTGTTTTGCGCAAGCACGGAATTCGAATGTACCAGTTGGAGGAAACATTTTAAGAGAAAAAGTAAAAGTTTTCGCAGAAAAAATGGGAATTAAAGACTTTCGTGCGAGTGATGGTTGGTTTGATAGGTTTAGAAAAAGGCACAGCATAAAATTTAAGAAGCTTAGTGGGGAAAGTGCGAGTGTATAGGCCGACGTTTGTTCTGAGTGGAAAGACGAATTGGGAGAAATAATCGATTCTTATGAGCCCAACAACATTTTTAATGCCGATGAGACGGTGTCTCCCCGACCTATCAATGTTTTTTAAGGAAGAAAGGTGTCATGGCGGAAAAAATAGTAAAGAACGTGTTGCCATATTGTTGGCCGCCAACATGGATGGATCTGAGAAATTAAGACCGCTCATTATAAGCAAATCAGCAAAACCAAGATGTTTTAAAAACATAAAAACTTTCCGATGACCTATCGTGCAAAAAAAAAGCTTGGATGACGGGCGAATTATTCAAGGAATGGATACGATAAGTGAATGCTGATATGGAGAAAAGGCAGCAAAAAATTCTACTGTTCATGGATGGTTATACGGCCCACTACAATACCCCACCGCTCAGTCATGTTAATGTTGTGTTTTTGCCTGCCAACACTACTTCTAAGCTGCAGCCTCTAGACCAGGGCATAATTAAAACGTTTGAAACCTTTTACTGCAAGGAAGTAGTGATGCAACTCCTTGACAGCATCGAGGATTAGGAGGATCATAAAATCACCTTATTTTCAGCCATGAACATTGCTCACAAGGCGTGGCAAAGTGTTAGCGAAAGAATAATAAAAAACTGTTTTTATGCTTGTGGATTCACGAAGGTTGAACTTTCATCAGCAGTTACTGAACAAGACTTAGAATGCCCTGTGAATTGGAATCGTCTTCCTCAAAATGAAGAAAATTCTATAACGTTTGAATATTTCGTCCGTTTTGACAATGGCCTAGCGGTAGCGGGGATTCTAACTGATGACGAAATTTTGGCTCCATCTCAGGACATTGATGGTGAAGGTGATGACGAAGATGATGTGCTGACAATTACACCTAAAGTGGCTAAACAATACATCAACAACGTGCGCCATTTCTTAGCGAAATCAGACGTTGCCGATGAAGTATTTTCTGCTTTGAACATGCTTGACAAAGCCATCGACAATACCCGTCTGCAAGGCTTGCACCAATTACAGATTTTTTTAAACGTAAATTTTGAATGTGTTTATTATTAACGTAATTATTGATTTAAATATATAGTACATACAAATACATCATATGTAGCCATGCGTTTATCATTACATATTAACGCAAATTTTCACTAATCTCATTATTATGTATTTTTTCTTTTTTTGCTCCCGATTATTGGTAATCCCGCTAATTTGAAAATCTCGATAATTTATATTTAATATTCTGTCCCTTGACAATACGAATTATCGGGATTCTACTGTATATAAATATATAAACATGCTTGTAAACGAAGAATCCAGTATGGCGAGGGAAGGTTCCCCTTAAGGTGACCACCTGGGTAGGCCGCCGAACGGTGTGCAGAGCTCCAGCAGAACACGTTTGATTAAAAAACCCGTCCAAAGTGTCTGAGTGAGGTCTGCTTACGAATAGCACGTAAAAAAACGTTACGCTTCTGTAAACGTTTTTCAGTTCCTCCATTTCTCTCTAAAGCACGTTTTTGTGATAGTGAAAATGACTCAAACGGGTGTTTTCACGGTCCTATTTAGGTATGCACATTCCGGAGCAAAACATTAAAAAAAGAATAGAGACGCGCATCAGACCTTTATTTTTGTTATTGCGTCATAAAAGTGCAGGGTCTCCGCTGAAAGTCTCATAGAGGCGCGTCATCGACGGCAAGACTACACGCCAGTTCAGTGCTTTGCGCGTAGAGGCGACGAGAGAGTTGATGCGCACGTCTCGGTCGCCCCTAGCGTTGCCACACTTTTGGACCTCAGACATGCAGCACTTCTTCAACCACCTGAACTACAAAAGTTTGAAGGAGCTGCTTGGGATGCACGGAGCGGGGCAACTCGTCCTCGCCGTGGCTCGCGCACCCTCGGAGCGGGCGAAGAGGGGTAGCCGTGACGCGGATTAGTTCGACTCCCGGACGCAGCCTCCGCGCCGCCCACGGCCACGCGGGAGGGTGGGACGCCCCAGTCGACGCTCTACAAATGCAGGTCGCGCCACGTGCGAAGCTCCACGAGACGACGTCCGCCCCCGACAGGGTCCCCTGGAGGTCACCGCCTGCGTAAACAGCCGAGGTAAGTAGCGGCCGAATCGATAGAGAAGTCGTCACGGAATACTTTGTGCGCCCGCCCTTTCCCTTTCTGTCCGGGCCCAGCTTGAGCAGGTTAGGGTCGGCCTTCGCCTCGGCGACGAGCCGAGCCGCCGGCGCCCGGGGGACATGCCGGAGTAAAACTGCGCCAGTTGCTACCTCTGGAACACGCACACCACGTCTCCCGCCGTCTCCGCGTCGCCTCGTCTACCTGTTGACTCCACCCGACTTACAAGAAGAAAACTCGCCGCGAGTCGTTCATTTCTTCGCACTTGTTGGTAAGGCCCCCCTACCATCCACCTGGACATTTTTTTTTTCAGCGTTTGAGCCCGATAAGGGTGACACTGCCACGCGCATCATGTGCGCTTTAGCCCCTAAGCGCAATGCTTTGAACTGGCGTGAAATGTTCTCGTCGTGCTGCGTCTACCAATAGGACTTACAGCGGTGACCCTATTATTTTATTTTTGGAAAGTTTGTAGAAGCCATTGAGTAGTTTTGTATGTATCTCACACTTATATTTAGAGATACAGCGCTTTTAAAAAGCAATTTTTTTTCTCTCCCATTTTTGAATACACTGAAATGGTGTTCCTAATATACGTGATGTCTTGAAAGCACTCAAAAGCCCTCGTCTGAAGTGATTGTCCTCTTCGTAGATCAGCACATTAGACGTGCGTTTGATAGTTTCGTGGGAAAATGATTATTTCAAACACTCTGCAATGTAGTTCAAGCGCCAGGTATGCGGGTCCCTCAAGAATGTTCAAGGTCTTAAAATTTTTTCTTTTTTTTTAACATATTTTATGGTTTTGTGATACAATATCAATAACTATTCGATAAAAATTCCAGATCAGTTATAAAATAACTTTTGCATACTTTTTAGTAGAATTATAAGGATTTTAACTTTAAATGTGTGCCAAACAATATTTAAAACGTAATACAATTACAACGTTTGATTTCAGTTATAGTATTTTTTGAAGTTTTAGGAACTCTACAAAGAAATTTCATTGAAGTCTGGAATTTTTTTCGCTTGCGATTAAGATTTAACTTCTAACTAATTTTATTTTAAATTTTATCATAAAACTTAAAATAAAATTACGGCCGAACCACTTAAAGAATTTCCACCATAGTTCTTTTTCTTATTATTATTACATCAACAATTAATTTAAACTGTAGCCAAACATGATAATAATGCAAAATGTTAATATTTGTATGCTAAAACATTGATTAGAAATTCCCATAACTACTACAATTCAGTTTGTGAGTTGACTTTCTTGTTTTTTATACTTACATACAAATTACTGTTTAATGTAATAAAACATAATTATAAAATACTCTAAAAGTATTCTTGCAGCACTGATATAAGATAATAAATACATTTTTTTTATCTACCGTCAGTGCTGTGAGTATTAAAAATGCTGCGAATATCTGACAATGCAGAAGATGTTCGAAGTTATTATTTATGTATTCTCTTGCCAAATATTTTGATAAACTTTCTGAAAAAAATCTTGACGAAAATCGGGTAGGTATATACACGGTTTTCGTGCACCATTCCCCTCAAGGATGTTATAGAGTTGAAAACTTTAGCACTTGACTTTAAGGTTTCTTATTTACATGTTGATCCTTGTGTATTGTTCACAGTGGAACCGGAAAAGCTAAAGTCAAGCATTCTTGACTTCACTTTCTAGAAATGTGAAACTTTAAGTCAAAGTCAAGCAGCCATATTGCTGAAAATCAGTCGAAGGTCAGGTGAAAGTAATACATGTATTTGTTTTACTATGATGCGATTTTCATTTCGATGTATTGAGTAAACGTCGTGGTAATATTGTCTTGCCAAAATAAATCAAATGGCAAACGAATGTTAATCGAGAAAAAAAAAACTTTTCAGTGTGTAATTGCGATCTAAGAACACTAGTTTGCTTTAAATTGTTTGAAATGAAATTGTACTACACAGCCACTTCGCTTAAGATATGGATATAAAATATATTCCAATGGTGATAAACATACGATAATTTACATTAAAGGTCCACACATTTACGAAGATTACAAAACCAATCTTGAATAGTCTGAACTTTTACTTTACATTCGTGTTGTGAATTTGTGATTTCGTTAAAAGAACAGAAACTTAAACTCAAATTCTTAAGTTTTAAATTGTGCAAGCCCTTCAGCCTGTCTTCAAATAGCGAAACTGGTTAACTTTGGAGAAATAGAAACGAAAATGAATCATTTTTAGTTTATTCTGATTGGATATGACGTGTCTGCATGCAACATCGCGCGTGAATACGGCTGTGTGAACCCTAAACCGGTTTTCAAAACAACGCAGTTCAAGTAAACATAAAATGAAGTGTTCGCTGCGTCCCNGTAATATGAAGTGTTCGCTGCGTCCCGTCGAATATATTTTAATTATGAATGTTGCGAGTAACGTTTTTGTTATTAAAAAGTTACTCCTTCAAAAAAAAAAAGCATTGTAAAAAACACTTTCGTTGAAATGTTATGCTTTCCAGCAGAGTGGTGTAAAAATCTTCAGAAGTGAAAAAAATACTTGAAAGAGTTTGTCGCAAACGAATGCATTCTCGTTTCAATAAAACGTAAGCTTTTTTTTATAATGTCCTGAAAATGGTCCTTTATGATGCCGGTCGTTTTTACTTAATTGGCAACAAAATTAATTATGAAAACTTTCTCGCTTTGTAACTTTTTTCCATGGTGTGGCTGAAAACATTTCTGTTGCTTCTGTCAAAACGGCCCAGCCTGTTCATCACAATTTTAGATTTCAGTAAAATCAATGACACCGAATTTCAAAGGATTAGAGTGTATGTGCGTACACCCACATTTTTGCGAGATAAACATTTCTTCTATTTCTAGCATCTGTCGTGTTATTTACTGTGTTCAAAACTGAAATCATAAAACTATTGTTTATTATTTTATGATATAAAACTTATATTTTTACATTTTTATAGTGAAGCTTTAACGAGGGAACGATAATAACATCTACATGTTACAGGAAAAATAATGGAAAAAAATATTACGTAGCCTGGATTCAAATATATTATACACATAGCTTTAGGTAAAAAATGTATTGTCTATTAACTTGTTGGATACTTCACTTCGCTAGGAATTTTTTTCTACTCTCGCCATTGTGTTTTTTTTAAATGTCGGAAGTAAAACAGTCATTTTACTTTACATGAAGTAAAAAAACAATTCTGACGTCACCTAGTTTATTGAGATAGTTGCTGGGAGCAAAGTTTTTAGTGTCACCGGAGTAAAGGCTATCGCTGGGCGGGAAAAGAACCAATCAGAAGTCGTGTCGACTATGGCTTGAATCAGATGTATGGTGCAAGTTGTTGTTTCGTTCATAGAATATTTCGGTTTCGTTTAACATTTGAACAAGATGTGCTTCGGAGGGGGACAGGAAAGCACGTGCGATGTTCAAGTGCGCAAATTTATATGAGTTGCGTATTCAGTTTTCTTTTTAGTGCTTTTGCCTGGAGAGGAAGTGAGAGTGCATTCAGTGTGTGTTGGCTCGTTGTACGAGCAAAAATCGCAGAACTTTGCTTTCATAAGTTCTCCAGCTACATCTTGGTAAGCTTGTTTGTAAAGTGACTTCATAGGTAACGTACTTGAATCGTCAGAATAATTTAATTGAAAACGATATTTACCTCTAAGCGCTTAATGGCTTCATAACAATAAATGTATGTGATCAAAAATAATTCCGCTGCATACTGAAGACTAAGTAGGCAAATGATGTGAAATTGTATAAATATGATTATTTCATGAATGTAAGCACCGTGCCGGGCGATGCCGCTGAAATTACGGGTTTTCTCGAGGATCTGCCGTTTACTCCACTCTCGCATTCCAGCGCTGCTCCGTTCTCACCTAGCTTCATGAGCAATACCTCGGTGTTAGGAGCCGCCCAAATCTCTCCATGCTCCACTCTAACAATCGCGGAGATTTTCTGTGGTTAACGGTAAACCATTTAGGGGCATACTTGGATTAAATCAATGTACTTATCAGCCAACCAGGAGGTCGTGAGTTAAATTTCCGCCTTCACTATGGGTGTGCCGTTGAAACTCCTAAATGCGAAGCGATTATCGGCGGGGTTGCAGGGCACTGGGTAATCGTTGTAAAGTTCCGAGATTATTTTAAGCCTGCTTTTCTAAGGAGAAAGGCTTTCCTGTCAGTGTGTGTCTGTAGGTGGGAATGTTTCTAACAATTCTGCTTCCCCTCAACCACGACTGAAGTTTAATATTTAGGAATACAACGAAATTTTGCCGGTAAAAATATTTTTTTTATCAAAACTATATAACAAACTCAATCGCTTTACGCAAACCCTGCGACATCCGAGAATAACTCGGAAAATATACATCGGATAAAAACCGCAAAACAAAAACAGTTATTTTTTTTAATATTATGAATAATATTTTTTGTAAAAAACTTAACTATACTCTGTTTTTTTAACGAATTTACGCCTTTGAAGATTAATTTTAGTTATAATTTTTTGACAAATTTTAACGTTCTAGTCCATAAACACTGAAAACTGTATTTCGAATCAAAATTTTTCATTAATTAATGTTGCTATTTGATACGCTACAAGAATTAACCCTACGTAAGTCATATTCATACAAGTTAGTTCAAGAGGGAATTAAGAAAAATATGCAGTTGATTCGCGTATCCGATTCAGGGAAATATTTTGCTTAACAATTTCTTTAAATTATTTGTATGACAAGAGTATTTGCGAGTAGTGTAATATGTTTTCGCTGGAGAATTAATTCGGGTAAAAATTTATTTATGAACACTAGGATTTAACTTTACTTCGGAATTAAATGACACAGCCGACCATAACTTGGAAAATACGCATCACGTCAGAAAACTAAACGAGTGAAAAATTAAATATTTTAAGTGACGGTATTAACCTGAGTATTTTGGATGATTAAAACTATGTACTCAATTTGACATAAATATTTTCTGATTTTATCGATTTGTACAACATCTGATGTTTATGAATTGAACTGTAGTTATAAATAAAAATACATTTTTTTATAAATTCGTCTAAGCCCCGTGTCCTCTTAATAAGATTCCAAAAATTATTTCCTATGCAGAAGTGTCTATTTTTGAGCTTCTACATTATCGTTTGATATATTTTTGGGTCGTGTGGAACATTAGACATATTTTCGACGAAATTAATAATTAATTTAACTGAGTGTTACGAAGTGAATAATTTTAAAATGTTGCAGTTTTTTGTCTTGAAATGTGATTTTGGGTGAAACCGGGTAGCACCTACAAACATTTTACCGGTGTCACATTGTTTACAGGTTGTTCACGGTACAATGGTCACTTTTGAAAGCCTTTGCTTATGATTTACTTGTATTCACATTGTGTATGTAAATTTAACATTGCAACGGGCCTGATCAATTTAGTCATGCATCGCTCAAGTTATACTTTGAGTTATTTGCTGACTCTTACTTGCATACATGGAAAAAAAACAGCAGGGGAAAGAAGTCAGTTCAGTACTCACATGTGTTTACCCAACACTTACTCAACGTTAAGACATGGAACTAATTTCCCTCCTTCGTTGCCAACTTTACTGGTCGTGTGCAAGTAAGTGTGCCCGGTATATGCAGGCAGGTGCAGTGACATTTTTCAAAGGTTGATTTCAAAAGTTGCCAATTAGCCGTTTAGAGCTTGTTTGGATAAAACACTGCGCGTGTAGGGTATCGGCTGAACATCTCCGAGTTTGAAGTTTACGCACTATACTCTACGAGCCGCCAAAAATCTCAGTCACGTTACTCTTAAATAATGGCGTAGAAGAGAGTAGGTTGAATAGCTACGCCAATGACTCGGTTTTGTTTATTGCAAGTAGTTAACTTATTTATTCATGGTTAAAAAAATGGCGGAAAAATATACGAAATAAAATAACTTAGACACGGCATTTTATGTCTCTATTGCAACAAAATGATGATAATTTGAGACCCGTGGATGAATTTCCGTATTGTCTTAACATAATTTATTCGCTGTTATCTAGGAAATGAGAGCGGCGATTGTTGACCGAGATGTTTGCAGGGAAAATAGCAATACCCGCCGACGGAATCCACCGCAATATTACGCCGGGCCAAAATGAATAGAAACTGCTCGATGCAAAATTACTCCAAGCACACGTATTGCTAGAAAATTAATATTAGCTTCGCACGGCACTGCATTTCTATTCAGAGCAGCTTGCCTCGTTGTTTCCGCCAGTAACGTGATACTGAATGCATATTTGTTTTAAGAGACTCGCTCTATTTCCCTGTTTTCCAGAGTCTGTATCTGAAGTGCAATAATGGTATACTGATATCTGGGTCATTATGGTCTGAAAACGGTCACCAGAAAGACATTTTTAAGCCCGTTTTATTTAGGAATTTTGTTGTTTGTGTATGTCGGATTTTTTTTTTAATGCGTTACAAAAACTGTCGATAAAATATAGTTTTGTCAAAAGTGTTTAACAAATACTGACGCTAAATAATGCTAGCAATAACTCGGAAAGTGTGCATGAGATCAGAAATTCGCACAAAAATGTTAGACTTTTCTATTAAACACGATATTAGCTCGAAATTTTTCGATAGCTTAAACCATTAAATCCATATTAAAGGAAAGGGTTTCCTTTCAACGATTTGTATAAAACTAGTTATTTTATATTTTCCAGTACTTTTCAGTTGCAGTTATTTGATAAAATATTTAAAAATTTACCCATGTAACATCGTCTACAATAAATTGGAAGGTATGTATCGGGGCGTAAACTTAATCCTACGGAAATATTTCTTATATACGCATTTACGTGAAAAGTTTTTTTTATAGTTTGAGCAATGTACCCCCTTGGATGACATTTATTCCCACTTAACACTGTTGTGTAAAGTTAATTTTGACGAGTTTTATGACTTTCTGAAAATAAAGGTGTAATTGTACCGTAGCAACTGGTTAAAAAAATCATATCGCGTTATTTACGTCCTAAATTATGTAGTTCGTAACCACTGCCAAGAAATTCATAGCAGGGAGAGATCTGTTTTTGATTGGCCACATTTTCTTGAAATATTTATGAGTGTATTGAAGTGTCTTAAGATATTTTGTTGTAGTTCAAAAGTTGTTTAACAGACACTAGTTTTTTTCCTTGTTTTCCTGACTTTCTGCTTGTGTGGTGCACAGGTTTTTCGTGTTTATCTATGCACGTGTGTCTAGCAGTTCCCGTCTCACTTTAACGAGTATAAAAACAAACTTAATACTTAAGGATTCAAGAAAATTTCATGAAAAAAATTTGGAATTAGTACGAACTTAGCTAACAACTAATAATAGCATTTGTATGGGTCTTAAATCACGCGTTTCTTAAACAACTCACAATCTGAATCAGCGAACAAAAAAAAAATAAAGCATTTTCTCTGAAAACAATTTTGTTATTTTCATGAGGACTTGTTTATCTTTTTTTGTCTTCTGTAGTACAAAATGTGTCGTTGAGGTTAGGAGACGGTGTTTCGTCAGCCAGAGATGTGGCTTTTGTCCACAAATCCACCAGTAAGGTACTGACGACATTTTATACTGGAATTAATATGAAACTATTTATTTGTTACTTGGACGTGGGACAGTGCGTTGTGTATATTTCTTAAAATATTGTTCTATACTTAAGAATGGCAAATAGTTATTATAACAATAACTATTTTTTGACCGACCAGTGGTTGTACCAATGTAATATGAAATGTCCACGATGTTTTGAAAAACAGTATAACATATTTATTACTTATTTTGCCCGGCATCAAATTTATGTTATCGCAATTACTAATATTCACTTTTGAATTTCGATAATATCATATTTTTATTGCTGTGTTTCTTTCGTAATTGGTTGGACTTGTTGGCCCTTACTTTTAGATACTCGTTTTTGGTACCAATAGGCTATGTTCATCATGTTTTAAGATGTGAGTATTTAGTGTACATTACGGTTTGATTTAGTGATGAGTATTACTGACATTTTAGTTTCTCGAACTGTTTCTAGTTACCACACAATATAATACCTGGTTGTCTGTTCACTATAATTTTGCTTAAATTTTTTCCATAAAAACTAGCATTCTGTTGTACTATGGACATTAATAAGGCATTGCGATCATAAATATTCCTAGGTTTCTGTGTATTTCAGAAATAGCACGACAGAAATTCTACTGTAGGGTTTTCATCACAATTTCTAAAAATTCAAGGCCAAAAAAACTATTTCAGTTGTTACGTTGCGTGAATTATTTTCGCTTTACCAAATTCGTAAATAATAATAAAATATTTTATTTAAAAAGGTAGATGATATTGCAAATTGAACTCGCGATACGAATCTCTACGATACTTCCAAATATTGAATTTTCAATTTTCCGTACGGAATTTAATCCCCTTCCCCCTCCCCTTCGGTAAGGAATATCAGTACACGAGGTACTGTAACAAATTACAGCGCATTGAGTATTAGAATTGCATTGTAAATCTTCTATAAAATACTTTTTATTATGTATGTGACATATTTAAGTGTAAATAAGATTCCATCTGCATCACCCGCCTTATGACAGCACTGCAGGTGATTAGAATAATATACGTATATTTTCTATATGAGAATATTCGCTTGTGGGAAACAAGGCGGGCGTTGGTATTAGCCGGTGGTTTTTGTCGGGGTGCTCCTATTTCTTTCACCGTGGCATTCCGTTGCTTCTTCATCTTAGTTATTTTCACCCTCTTTAGCGCTAAAGACCCTCGCTGTTAATAACCACTCAACTATTTTTATTTCTCTTCGGGATCGATATAAGCAACCATTTTGTATAATTATCAGGCAGCCTAGTGGTGTATGAATTATGCCTTGACACAGCAAGCTTAATCCAATGTATCTTTTAAATCTACACCTTGTACCCTTTGGACATCACGTATCAGTGAGGTAGCCGTACCTACTGAAAAATAACTAACCTACAGTGGAAAAATACACATACGCCTGTGACATTCAGGATTCTAAAACAAGACCTTTTTGCTCTGGGAATAGAGTCGTACTGACCTTGGCCACGGAGATCAAAAAATTAGAAAAAAAAAGGTTTTATCGTAAGGTTATTGCTGTTAAATACGATTGTGTAACATTATTTACTAATTCCAAAGTTATTGAATGTAAAGGTGGTTTCTGTGTAAACTTGACTCTTCATATTGTTTTAGTTCCATGCAGCTTCAATGTAAAAAAATGCTCGTATAACAGCCTACTACGCAAACTATAAGTTTAGTCTGCATATATTCTAATGCCGGTTGCTGTATTCAAAACTTCTATTCAGTTATGTGTTTATATGATGACGAGTCGTGGGTTGAGTGTGTGTAGGCCTTTGTATGTGTGTATGTGTCTTGTATGCATATGAGTACATTTATATGGTAATGTATGTACTTAAGTGTGCAAGTATGTACGTACTTGCGTATGAACGCATTTATTAACATTCTCACTTCTATACATCTATATGCCGTAAGATATTGCTTAGAGGAGTTGTGAACGCACAAATTTGTGCAAAAGTCCCTGCACTTTTCGGACGTCTTTTTCGTTTCCACTTTGATTTATATTTTATATAACTTTACTGTAGGCCCTATGCGAGTTTCATTTGTATTTACGACAGCAGCTAATGTTTCTGCGGATGCGAAAAGTTGTAAACACTGACAAATGAAAATACTTCAAATGGTAGAGCATTTAAAACCAACCAAGGGTTCGATAATGGCACGTGTCGTGTCGCCTTTGGCTGAAATTTACAATTTATGGTGCATTCGTACCCTTGCTGAGAATTTGGACAGTGGCAAAGTTATGTTACAACTTTAATGCACATATTTATAGTGCACGAAGTCCAAAGTCTTGTGGAGTGAAAGGTTTGGGTGGCTCTTAACAACGAGGTCTTAAGTACTCTGCCTGCCAAGCCTGCAGCCATAGTGTTTAAACGGGGAATCAATGTTAAAGAAATTCCTTCTCAGTGCACTCATTTTGAAGATAACAGTTTCATACAAAAATATATTCTACATGAAATTTCTTAAGTAATGCTGGCAGTTAAGAAATATCGCCAAATTTTATGTTTACTATTAAATAGTAAACAAATCTTGTTTTCTAAAATGTAACATCACAATTTTAATTTAATAAAAAATCATGAATAAATCAAATATTTGAAAACTTAACAAGGCAGTATTGTCTGAGAAAGTTGCGTTGAATAGTGAATATTTTATTTTTGTTTGAAACAGTCATCTTTAAAATTGATGCGTTGAGAAGGATTTTCTTGAACACTGATTCGCCACTTAAACTCCGTGGTTGCAGGTTTAATAGACAGAATGAGCTGGGTATGGAGGAGCGCCGGAACGCGAGGGCGGGGGAAACGGGAGATCCCGAGAAAACCCGCCGACCAGCAGCATCGTCCGGCACGATTACAATGGGAAAAATCCGTGAGTGAAGCCGAAGGGGATCGAGCCCGAATCGGGTGGCAAGCGCACTAGCCGCTACGCCATCAGTTGGTTTTTGCAGGATACAGTCATACCAGGCGGATGTTCGCTACCACGCCAGAGCGGCGCGCGTTCCAAAACGTTACTCTGAGAGTAAAGTACCAGAGAGTAACAGCCGAGGAAAGCAAAAGTAAACGTGGTTTTGGAACAAGCATGATGTAAATAGCATTGTGTGTGTACAAATATGTACTGATTAAGCAACCAATGTAAATCCCAAATTATATTTATCACTTTCCCCAAATTTTTTTTTTTCATAATATTAGTTATAATCATAAATTGCTTTACTTGCAATAAATTAATCATAGACATTACGTATACAAGTATAACCTTTATAAAAGTCGACTTTAAAATAAAAATACAAATTTTATCACTCGCCATGTGTAATATTTCCGTGTGTGTCTGTAAACAGAAAGTTCCCTATTCTTTTCAATTTGATTAATTCTACTAAACTTTTCACCATTTTCAGTTTGCCCCTCGTTACTCGCTTAAATAGTGCGTGTAGAAGTTCTACTCTGCAAGATGCTCAGAGTAACTACTCTGCAGTTTTGGACACTGCCGAGAGCGAGTAAAACATTTAAGCAAAAGTGTTTTGGGACAGCCAAAGAGAAACGTTTATTTGTAGAGTAACGTTTTGGAACGCCGCCCAGCAAGGCTGTCAGTCTGCGAGCGCAATAACTCAGGAGGCAGATTGCTTACACAAGTGTGTCCACGCTGCAGATTAAGCTAGCTTGTACTCACAGGCAGAGTCCGCTTACAAAGCCACGTCCGTAGAGTGGAGTCAGTGACGGCGAAATTTCTTCCGTGAAGGGCGGCGTAGATGCGTGGTGCTCACAAAGAGATGCGCATAGAGCTTGGTTAGGAGTGGCAAAGTGGCCTCTCTGAAGGGCTGCGTAATGAGGAGACGGAGATGTAGCGCGACTGTCCTGGCTCTCATACCGCCGTGTATTTACGTGGCCTGGTACCTCAACATGCAGCATATTCAACGCATATTTATGATGTTAAATTTGTAGTCACTATTATGTTTCTTACACGCTATAAGTCTTTGCCCTTGGCTTCCTGCCGAAGAAACCAGTTAGTCCTCAAATATTGTTTAAGTCATGATCATTTGGCTGATTTGTAGGCGAGTAGGGTAACTTGTGGTGCCTGCTCAGGTTGGGAAATTGGTATAGCCTGTAATAATAGACCAAGTTCCCAATGAATGCTTTAGAAAGTGGCACCTAGCGAAGTGTTGTAAAACTCATTGGCGCTTGCTTACAACTGTATACTTACACTCGGTTGACGTAGCCAGGGCACGCTGGACGTATCACGATAATTCAACCTACCCGCGGCGAGTCATCCATTACACTCGCGTCGTGCAGTCAAATTCACAGCGACATTATAGTGGCTGAAGCGACAGCTATAGGTAAAAACTAATGACGGTACGTGTAAATATTAGCTTGCGTTACAACCGTTAACCAGACGCCACTTAATACAGGCGCATGTGTTTTTTTCTGTGTTTCGTCAACCATACTGCGTAGCGATTTAAATAATTATAATCCAAGGAATGCAGGAGTGGGAAGGTACTGATTTACAATGTGTTTTAAATGAGATGCTAATTGCATTGAAAAACACGATCTTTAACATTAGCATATATAACAAAATTTATATGCATAAATACAAATTTGCATTAACTGTTCTTCACTAAACCAAACTTTCCCATTTTTTCGTTATGTATTTAAAATTATTTTGTAGTGATTTAAGTACTGTGGTAGTGATACAAAGTATGCACTTCGGTTTGTGGTCTCTAACAAAGAGTTAACTAATCGGTACATAATAATCGGTGCTCATAATGGCGGAAAAAATTGTAAGGGTGATTTTTACAAAATATTTGGTGTCTGCCACGATATTTTCGGCTAATTATATTAAAAAATGATACAGAATTATATGATTGCCATCTAAATCCCAGCGCTGATTGTAGGCATCTCCGTGGAAGTAAAAGGTTACACACGATGGTAAAGCCCACTCCAATACTCATTGAAGCAGTTAGTTGCTTCATTATTCTCTCCTGCATGACTGAGAAACAATTGTGGCTCTATGAACAGAATATCTCTACTAGTTAATAGCCTATACTAGTAATATATTGACAGCAATAACATGCGTTGTTGGTACCATCTGTAAACGCTGTTAATAAAGGTAGAAATACAAGCAGAACTGTCTTTCGTGGTTGCCTGTGATTGTATATACAATGATACATATAGTTCCTACACCAACGCACCCTGTTCCTACTTAAAAAACTGATAAGACATAGTTTTCTTCAACATATCAACTTCAGTAACTTTAACAGTTAGAATTGTTATTTTGTAGTGATTTTCGCTTTTCAAATACTTACAAAGAAGGTGCAGTGTTTCATAAAATATATTAGCTCATAATCTAGTATAATATCGCGATACAACGAACACTGAGAAAACTGATTGTTTCAGTATACCAAATATGTTTTCTTTGCGTGGCATGTGTATCAGCTAAACGATATTTTGTTGGTACAACCAAACCTCAGTTCCTCAAAATGAATGAAATTTGTTCACAAAGTCAAGTAATTTATTTAAAACATTTTTGTTTATGACAAACAAATATTTTGTTGTTTCAGTATGTTAAACGAATATTTAGTGTAAGCAAACATATCGTTACAATTTGTCAACAAATTAGTGTGTTTACACTGAGAGAAAGGTTTGTTCCCGCAAACAAAATATTTGTTTGTATAGCGCCAAAAATATATTTGGTTACCCCAACAAAATATTTTATTGAGTAAACAAAACTTGATAAGCAACAAAATTTATTTTGTTCATCTAACAAAATACTCGCTTGAATGAACAAAACCTCTGTGTTGGTCCAAAATAAACCGGATTGTCAACAAAATATTTCGTTGAATCAACTGTATATATTTGTTTAGCCACTCACTTGATTGCCTCCTTTCGAAAATACAGCTCGATATTTTGTATTTTTTTTTTGTGACAATTAAGATACTAACAGTGCTTTTAAGTGCGTTTGTTCATGCTTATTAATAACAACAATAAAATAATGTGGTTTCAACAATAAAATAATGTGGTTTCAACAATAAAATATTTAACTGCCCCGATATAAACAATGTATTTGGTTGGTCCAAAAAAACTTTGTTTGATTGAATAAAATATTTTTCTTTATTAAAGAGATACCCTTAATTTCTTTGCTAATTGTACGTAATTTTTACGAAAATTTTAGTAAGTGATACGTAGGCATGTGCCATATGCACGCTTTGAGTGGCGGCTGAGACTCCGATAAGCCGTGTCGTTATCTGATTTTTTTTTGTAGGGTGCAGTTTACTTCACAGACAGTAACAGTCCTATATAAACAATTAGCTTCTCACTCTAGTGTCAGAGGACCAGTTTTCAATAATTGTAGCTGATAAACAAACACGTTTCTTCAGTCAATCTCCGGCGTTAATATTTATTTTACTGAGAAAACTTGTAAACGAAATGTATTCGTGTTTGATTTTTTGTTAGTATATACTGCCTTCAAAGTCACACAGTGTGGTTTTACTTCCGTAGTTCACATATAGGCTAATTCAAAACTTCTTAATATTTGCTTCTATTTAGCGAATATACTGCAAATGATTACGGAATACGCAGGTTTATTATCTTTTTATTAAGAAGTTATCAACCACTCAACGGCAAATAATGACTTTTGTTTAGTTAAATAAGCTGTGAGCTTGCTGTCCGGCGGGATGTCAAAGAAACCTGTGTATCCAACAGGGACCGCAAACAGACCGACTATTTATGTATTTAGGATCATTTTCCAAGTGCCAAAAATGAATCTTTATTTGTGGGTCGTCTGTTAATATTTATACTATTTGTACTTGTTAAATAATTTCATGAACACCGAGTTGATGCAGCTCGTCTGGAGCGGACTGTACTTTGTGCAAACCTGGTACGACGTGAACTCGAAACTTTAATTTATAACTTTCAAAGAAATTATATGTCATAAAGTAGCGAGCTCAAAAAAGGTGAGGATTAAAGATGTTATGTTAGGACATGAAATAAGAAACGAAAATGACACACAAGATATTAACTGCTGTTTTGCAACGTTTCACACATGAGAAAGTATATCTACCATCCTATCTACACAGAAAAAAACTAATGATGTTGCAACAAAAAAATTACTTCTGAGTCACTTTTTTAAACGTTTATGATGTAGTAAAATAAAAAAAAATTGTGTAAAAATGTCAGTAAAGTTAACCATTTACAAAAGTCATATATTATTATCATGTAAATATACTGTTGAAGTCTAAGTAAAGTTGCCGCAACCAAAAGTTGTATTACGCTAAAAATAACAGGAAGAACAAAATATTTTGTGTTACTGTGACATTAAAGAAGCGTCCAACCAACACAAGTTTACACTGACTTGGCGTTGTAAAATGGCAGATAGTAGTAAAACGAAACCATTCTATTTAAATTTTAAAGCATAGAATGAGAACTATATACAGCTTAGACCAGCTCTTATGCCATGCAAAGCATTTCACGTCTGCCAATTATGCATATATTTATAGAGCATAAAGTATTTCCACTTAACGAAAGAGAACTGCAGTTCGTCGTTATATTGCGTTGAATACCCACAATATAAATCGAAGTCAGCCATGTTAAGATAGAGCAGTCGGTAAGACGTCAGGTTCTATAAAGTGCAGAATGTCAAGCATTGAAGGCGCGTGTTCTATTGTTTTACCAGCCAACGTTTTTTTTTTGTTGGTAATATTTATTTTTGTGACAAAATAATTGTACTTAATTTACTTTACATATTAATGTTTTTTTTAAGCACAGAAAATACAAGAAAACTTTTTTAATACAAACTTTAAGTCAATTCAACACAAAATTTGTTTTGCCACAACTTAAACACAACCTTAATGTGGACAGGCCAGTAGCGATACAATGCTGTTACAAAAGTTCTTAATGTTAAGTTAACATTAATAGCTTAACAGTATATTACATAAACAGCAACATTCGTTACCGACCATTCACAGATAACAAAAAATTACTGTCGCAATAACATTAATACTGTTGTCACAACCTTAGAATTTTTTCTATATATGTACAATCATCGGTAAAACCCGCAGAACACCGTGTCCACTTTCTTAGCTGCAAATCTGAGTCAGTGATTTCAATCATTGAAATTCTGTTCACTGGAAAATACAATAGTTAATTAAGCAGTTTTAAACCCTATATTTGGAAAACAAAGACAAACTGAACATATTTTAACTGAAAAACTAATTGGCAAGCTACTATTAAAGTTTTCAGCCATGTGGGAAAAGTAGTTCCGTGTCTTAGAGCATTTCAAAGAGTGGCGTTTAAATTTGTGGACACTGAAATTGGTAAATTTCGTTCTTGTATGTTTTTTGTACATAGGACTGAGCATATTAGGGGCATATTTGTTCTTCACAATTTCACAGCTACACTTGATCGGCACACGAATAAAGCGACTAGGGCCGTGACATTGTTAATTTTTACTTGTAGCGGAAATATACAAAATAGGTAGTATAGAACTATCAAAATGGCTATTTAACAGCCTACAAGTGGAATGTACTCAGAACCAATGCCTCGAAGGCACTGGCTAAATACGTGAAACTCAGCCATATAATAATAAGTAGTGTGTCACGAATTGTACAGTAAGTATTCACATATATAGTGCCAGTTCTTAATCATTTTGAGTTATTTTCACTATTCCCATACTAGACACGGCATCTGTTTGCTCTAGGCTGTTCACGGTAAAGTGAGCACTTTTGAGACCCTAGTTACTTTTTCCCAGTCATATTTTATCCATTAACCACCATTTTAAAATAAATATTGCCATGTAAGTAATAAACACAGTGTGCATATTCCACCGTGCTCGGAAGTTAACGCCTAAAGCCACAATAAAATATATTTATTGACTATTATTCACAATGAGAGGTCTGTCACTTTACCGTAAATAGCCTATAAACGATAATGCAGCGTATGTTACAACTTTGTCATGTATATATTGCGCGAATGGTTTCGATATAGGTTTTTTTATATCGGCCTACTTAAATATATTTGAGGGGAAAAACTCATTTCATATAATATTTCAATTGAAATGATATCTTCGGAGGAGGGGAGAGGGAAGTAATGGTTGCTCAAGCCATTCGCATATGGCAAGGAGGTCAGGTTTCAGACACACAAGTTGCACGACTAGGAATTTGAACACCGATTCTGGATACAAGAGATTCGCTGCCCACTATACTCATGTGGTCTCTGTCTTTTAAGACCATTCATGTAGCCGTGCGGGGTAAAAATAATGAAGTTACGATGTATTAGTAACTAAATTTAAGGGTTGCTAGCATTAAAACATGAAAATAGTAAGTAAGTTTGTGGTTAGTAAGAATGTGTAGGCTTGTCGAATGAGGCCTATTACTGACCGCCACGGGGTTGATGTTGTGCTCGCAGGTCACAGGAGGGTCAGACGACCCACACCACGGCTACTCACCTGTGGTGCCGTCGCCGTCAGCATCCGCCGCATCGTCCACTCTGACGGTGCTGACCAGCTCGAACGACAGCACCGGCCTCGCACCTCTCACAGCCGTCGGTCAGAAGCGTCGCTCGGCGCGCTCCTACGTGCCGCGGCCCTATCCGCACAACTTGCTGCCCGAGTCGAGCTACCAGAGACACCTGCAGTACAACCGCAGCTTCAAGATGTCGGATGTGAAGCAGCAGAAGGAGCTGAACCTGCTGATCGCGGCGCGGGACCCGGTGCTCAGCGGCGAGTCCAAGCCGGGCGTGGAAGCGGGCNCGCCGCCTCAGGACGACTGCAAGGCGGAGACCCCGGCTGAGGCCGTCGACAAGCCGGCCGAGGTCGTCAAGAAGAAGGTCTTCACGTGGGCACTCATGCCGCAGGTGAGCGCACGTTTATTCTCTCAGCGCGGGGGAACTACAAGCCCTTGTGAGGGCTCTTGTCCTCCCATTCCTATATCAAATGTAAAGTCCAGGTTGGAGACAGCTAGCCCATCCCGCCTAGCTGCCGATCAAATTGATATATTGCGGCAAGACCAGCAGTCTTGTTTTGTTTTTAGGACCCCTGTGCAGCGCCAGCAAACCTGGTGCCCATAACTGTTTCCTCTTCTTCCCTACCTGCGGGGGGAAAGGAGAGAAATAGTTCCTAAAAAGCCCGGAATTTTGAAATGCAGGGCTTGTTGAGAACCGCCGCGAAGACCGGAGCACTTCGTTGCGGTTTTAGTTTTTTCAAGCGGAATCTAAGCCGAAAAATTGCAGTTGTCTGGAAGTGGGTCGAGGAGGCAAGGCCTGCAATAAGTTGCGATAAAATAAAAGTAACTCGAATGTGTATGTGTATACGGTTGTTTTAGTAATTTTTAAAATTGGCAGCAATTAGTAGTTGGCATTTAGAATTAGTTTGAGTTTATAATAATATAATAAATAAAGTATTAATGTGTAAATAACTGAAGTCAAAGTTATGTTTTGAACATATATTGTGTTGTGTGTTGTTTGAATTTAACATTTAGTTAGTCGGAACCAAGAGCGAACAGTAACGTTAGATAATCATTATTTGTACTCTGTTTGACTACTCGTGTGTGGAAGTGTTATGGTGCTGCTCGAGAGAAGTGCGGATAGCACGAAGGGTTGTACCAACCAAATCTTGTAGTTTGGGGCAACGAAATAACAAAATATTTCATTGCCCCTATACAAACAAATAATTTTGTTGCACCAAACAAACTTCGTTTGATTCAACAAAACCTTTTCCACAGTGTACTGAAAACCCACACTCTACGCGCAGATTTGCTGAGAACCCTCGATGGGTGCTTTCGAAACAAAGGCTTAATTAAATTAATCAGTACGTTTGACATCGGTGGCCTACAAACTAGACCCATAGCCACTACACCCGTTCTCGAGGGGATTCCAGAACAAAGTCAGAATCAGTCAATTCTTCAATTGAACACCATGGCTTACCGCTGTAGATGCCATGTTGTCGCACCCTCAATCAGGGGTTACGGAGCAAATTCCCTAAAAACGGGTGCTTCTCCGTGCTCCACACATTACCGACAAAGAACAGTATATGGCAGCCATTTGTCCCACGCACATCTAAAAATAATTTGGCCAACGAATCTACTCTTTCTGGTGTAACCCTTGATTGTACTATCCCCAGAATTGCACACGTTCACATTTACAGTTATTAGAACGATGTTTAAATTAATATTACTTTAAAAACACATTTCAACTAATGTAACTGGGGGTTTTCAGCAGGCCATACTTTGACTGTGATCGGCAGATTTCAAAAACACTGAATTTGACGCTCTCTTGTCTTCCCTCCAGCGCCGATCGTCATTTCGGTGTTTCCAGAGAAGCAAAAACTAGCATTTTTAATCCCAGCAACGTAAACGTGACCGGTATTCCGGAGTGTTTATAAGCACAGAGGCAAGCTACGAGCCAGATATTTAAACAATTTATTTACTCGATGTGACGAGAAAAATAAGTACTGTCATTTTTTCTTCTTTACACGGGTCAAAATAAAACTGGAATGACAATTATAGGACACTTAAACTTACTTTGCATGTACATACATGATCTAAAATTACCAAAACTATTACTTATGCAAAGAAGCCTACAGAAGACTTACTGTATGCCATAACATACCCTGGCTTGGAAAATGTATGGATCTCTGAAGCGAATCTACGCTAGGTTGGGCACATCGCACACACTACCAAGACATACGTGTGACACAGGTGCATACTTCCAGCAACATCTACCGTAGTCGCATGTTGGTGTAGTAGTTTTACTACAACACTGGGAACGCCTAGCAGTGTTGTAGGTGCCCGTAGGCCTGCTAAAGTGATGTTTATGGTAGGTTATATTTTGTTGAATTTGCGGTAGGCTTATTGCATGTTATTGTGCTTGAAGTGTGCCCTTTATTGTGACGTGCATAACTAAGAAATATAATGCGTTATTTTAAAACTTGTCTGGTAAGACAACCATCGAATTCATTTTAATCGGCGCGAAGAACCCAGGCGAGTGCTGTTGCAGCAGTATTCAAATGAAACTTTATGCGTTTCGGATTTCAATTCAGTCATTTGTATTACCATGATACTGTATGTAGATGTTGGTCCGTGACAAGTGCTAGGCAGTAGAAGGATAGTGATTTTTGCGCCCCAGTTATCGCGTTTCTTAATCAGATTTTTGAACTTCCATTTCGCATGTAATTCCGCGTGCGTCCGCCCACGATATGCTGGGAGAGAAATTAGGCAACTTCCAGCAGAAACTACACAAGTCAAGAACGGGCCGCAAGGGAAATAAGCATTCTGCTGCACATAAAATGAGTTATATGTCGGGTTGTTTATCAGGCGAATCCAGATTTTCATTCGATTAAACGCTACACTGTATTCGAAATATCTAGGACGCGGACAGTTCTACGCAAATAAGTTGTTGTCCGTATGATAATTCCGGTTGTTTACAAACAATGGGGGACTGCTTTTGTTATCAGACCTGGCTGGAATTGTATGGCTTCCAATTTTAAATTGGAGACTGTAGAGTGGAGAGATTTGGGCGGCTCTTAACAGCAAGGACTTTGAGAGCCGATGAGGGAGAAGCGAGGCGAGTATGGAGCAGCGCCGGAATGTAAGGGTGAGGGATACGGGAGATCCCTGAGAAAACCTGCCGACCAGCGGCATCGTCCGGCACGATTCCCACAAGCGAAAATCCGGGAGCGATCCCGCAGGGAATGGAACCCGGTTCGCCTAGTTGGGAGCCTAGCGGTCTGACCACTACACCACCGTGGCCCCAGAATTTTAAATGGGGTGTGGGAGGGAGGAAATAAGGGGACGCGAGGTCAACATAGTTAATTTGGGGAGCCGTCGCGTCATGATTTGACGAGGTAGCTCTAAAGGAACCGTTGGTAAGGAAGGTTTTCGTTTGTCATCCGTTCCGTGGTAGTCTTTGAGCGACTTTGATTCCCACGGACGGCTCTCGTCTGGAGATGGAGCGCCAGTTTGGACTTCTAGTCTGAGGGCATACCGCATCGTGCTCGCAAGCCCGACTTGGTGATCGCCGCCAGTGACGACAGCAAATCTGCGAGTGTGGCAGTCCGTTTCCAATGCTGTGACGTCGAACTACTTAACGACAGGCGAGCCCTCCGACCACTTTCCTTTCCCGAGGATGCAAACGGACACTTGTGCGGTTATTTATATTATGTTCTGCGCTGAGCGATTGACTCCCGTTAACCTACAAAACTTTCCGACGTGGAGAGTGTCTTTGGTGTTTGCCACGATGACCAGCCGACACCCACAACATTACGCAGGGCAACGAGAATATCTTTAGATAGATGCAACATCGTGTAGCCTGTGGTAGCAGCACAGTTTCTGTGATGGTTTTGTAACAGTTTTTTCTCACTAAAAAATACTTAACGACAGGACATGTCATAATTGTCGCTGCGTTAACCTAACTTCAGAAAATACATTTTTATGTGTCAGGCCCGTGTGGTACCATGCATTCAAGCTTGAAATAATTTTTCTGGTTATTAATTTATTGCCTGATTACATATTCTTAAATGTTACATTCAAGAGTTCATTTGCTCAAGGTGTCTAATAGTAGAAAAATGACCTAATTTTATATTTCTGCTAATTACAACTCGTATTATAGGGACATATGATATATGTCAGTTCTGGCAAATACTTTTTGCGAGATATTTTTTTCGTAATTATATATAAAAATATTATTTCTATTGGTTGCTGTCCCAAACTAATATAAAAACCAGTACGCCAATATGAGAAAAATATTATTATGAAAGGAAGTATAGTGTATAATGCTGCAAGAGAGTTTTAAAAAGTTATTTATAATACATTAGATTCATTTTTGATTTATGGTACAGGCAATATTTTGTAAAATATAAGTTTTAAAATTAATTAATAGCGTGTACTTCAGCTCTGAAGTTTATTTACCATGAATTTGTTATTTTTGTGCAATTGAAAACTCGGTTAGTGGCGTAGCTTGACACGTTTGTTTGGACTGAAAGCTAGCTTATTTACTTTCTGATTATTTAACTGCAGCATAAAACTATTTAGTCTCTTCGCGGTTTCTTCACACTTTTTGAATAGAACTTTTGAAAAAATCGCCCCATGTATGACTTGTTTGGTTTTTTTTTCTAAATATGTTGTGTATCACAAGCATTTTGTACCTGCGTTAACATAACATTACCTTATTTTTGGTTAAACGGAACTTTTACTTTTATTTTGTTTTTAAATGACGATATTTAATTAATAATTAATACTTATAAAACGGAGGAAGGGGGGATTAGGGGTGTTGGTAATGCCTAAGCTGGACTCAGACACGTGATATAATTTTGATTAAAACGTACACAAATATTTTTTTGGAATCGCCTTTCCGACAGTATACGTTCGTGGTCGGGTATATAATGACAACGATTTTTAATTTTGCGCTCGGGTGTTTATAAATGGGCTTGGCACGTCTTGCTAGCGAATTGATATCAACCGTGTAAAGGAGTTTCCGACAGATTTAAGCCACTTGTGTAAACGAAGGTAACCTAGGTCGCCTAAAAAAATCATCGTGTGTACAATAGTGTCATTAAAATGTATTCGTTATAACCTTACAAATGTCGTGTTGTTGATAGACGTAGAAAAATGTGTGTCTTGACCAGGATTCACTTTCAACTCGCGAAGTCAAAATTAAATGTTTTTACGTTCTGTGGTAGGTGTTTCACTTAAAATAGGTGACTGTTTACGAATGACGTGCTTTGAATTTGGGGAAACAAGTGTTTTCTTGTTACGGTCTTTCGAGTGTAGAAATCTTAGGAAATATAGGTTTTGTATTGCCCCTCACCTAGTATTTTTTGTAACCAACTCAAATGACTCTAACAATATTTTGTAGGTATTTGATGGAAATAACTGTCGTCCCGTGGCAAACGATCACAAAACAACGTATTCTGCAATTATAAAACTGCAACTTTACAGATGTGCAATCTGCCTGCGGACTTTAAACGTCATTCTGAAGTGCAGTAATTTTCTAAATCCCTAACCTCAATTCTTTCTTAGGTGACGTCCAGCACCAAGTTGAAATATACCATTTATCTTGTCAAAATAAAGCGCAATGTTATCTGGTGGTAAAATGCTTGCGGGTGTAACAGAAAGGTTTGCTGGGTCATTCTTGGTGCCACAAAGTATATTTTTTTTCCGTAAATGTAATTCCAAAGGTATGTGTTTTTTTTCCTCCTTTTTATTTATTAACAACAGTTGTTTCGGAAAACACAATAAATGAAATTTAGTATTCATTTCTCAACAACTAAAGTTGAAATACAAGCCTATATGCTGTACACCGAAGAGCCAAAAAAAAACTGGTATAGGCGTGCGTATGCAAATAACAGAGGTATGGTACCAATTAGAGTAACGCGATGCGGTCGGCAGCTAGATTGGTTACTACTGCTACAGTGGCAGGTTATCAAGATTCAAGTGAGTCTGAACGTGGTGTTATAGTCGGCGCACGAGATATGGGACATAGCATCTCCGAGGTAGCGATAACATTTGGATGTTCGCGTACGACCATTTCACGAGTGTACCGTGAATATCGGGAATCCGGTAAAACATCACATCTTCAACATCGCTGGGGCCGGAAAAAGATCGTGAAAGAACGGGACAAACGACGACTGACGAGAATCATTAAACGTGACAGACGTGCGACCCTTTCTCAAATTGGCGCAGATTGGATTTGTGGACGGCCCTGCATGGTTCATGGTGTGAATTGCCTCCTGCATACCTTCAGACATTAGTCGAGTCCATGCCACGTCGTCTTGCTGCATGTTCTGCGTGCTCGGGGTGCCCTACACGATATTAGGCAGGTGTGCCATTTTTTTGGCTCTTCAGTGTAATATTACATATTAGATATGTATTGTAAGTGTACATAGTATGTGAATGTATTATTTTACTAGAAAACATCTTGTAGTCGTACAAAATAGTATTGTTTGGAAACAGGGTTTCCAAGCATCTTTATAGTTAAACTACCATTTTTACAATGAAGGGAAGCGATATTAGCACAAAAACATTTTGATATGGCAGCATTTAAGTAACACAATTAACACACCTTACGTACGTGAATGTATTATTTTACTAGAAAACATCTTGTAGTCGTACAAAATAGTGTTGTTTGGAAACAGGGTTTCCAAGCATCTTTATAGTTAAACTACCATTTTTACAATGAAGGGAAGCGATATTAGCACAAAAACATTTTGATATGGCAGCATTTAAGTAACACAATTAACACACCTTACGTACGTGAATGTATTATTTTACTAGAAAACATCTTGTAGTCGTACAAAATAGTGTTGTTTGGAAACAGGGTTTCCAAGCATCTTTATAGTTAAACTACCATTTTTACAATGAAGGGAAGCGATATTAGCACAAAAACATTTTGATATGGCAGCATTTAAGTAACACAATTAACACACCTTACGACACTACGTATTCTCTTTAAAGCAACAGCCATTTAAAATAGAACCACAAAGGTGTGGTAAAAATTCACATTTTTAAATAGTATTTTTAAATTTTCCTTAAGAAACATTACGTTTATGCACAGTCCTTTCCCAACTACTTTTTACTAGAATCGCGAACTAGCGGTTCGTTGCGAAAAAGTGTATTTTTGCAGGTACATGCTTTTAAATGGCATGGTTACGAAATCTGTAGCTGAATTATTCCGGTTGTTATGGTCATAATAAGCATTAGATGGCTTAAAGGAAGTGTGACTACTGTCTTGGCTACAGAAACATGTACACTCTAAATCTGAATCAGTGAGAAACTCACTGTTTCAATCAGTTAACAGTATCTGACTGATTCAACAGTCACTGCAGTGAATTTAATCAATGAATCAGTGACAAAATGCCAGTTTTCACTCACTTATTCATTCAGTGACATTTTCGACTTATTCATCAGTCAGTTTTCTTCACTGTTTTTCAGTGATTTGTTTTTTGACTCTGATGTATCCATTAAACAGCGTGTTTCAAGTGAAATAACAATGCATAAACCAATAAAACCAATACAAAATACTCTCTTAAATGTGTTTCGTAATTCAAAACACCAATTAATGAGGTAACATGAACATTGAGGCCGTGTTCGAATTGGCACTTTTAGTTTACTAAAAGGTCACGTGGCCTGAATTAGTCAACTAAAATGTTGATGTATTTTGTAGTTTAGTATTTAGTTTTTAGTATGTAACGAAACTTTCTAAAATACTTAATTACCAAATCGCAAACATTTTTGAACAAGTGACTATCGACGGCGTCCGAATTGAACGCTACTAAACACTAAAATTCTAAAATACCAAATGGTCAATTCGAACACGGCCAGAGTCTTTCACTCCGTTTTTAGGTATTTCGTTTCGTTGATGTCATGTAATCATCACAGTGCTCTGTTTGAAGGTTTAAACTGCATATAATGTGGCGAAAAGAGTGCACTCATATGTACTATTCGTTTCAACAATCCTAATGGTACCAATCAAACCAAAAATGAAACGTTAGGTCATACAATTTAAAACTGCACACTTTCTATGAGGCAATAGAATACATATATTTTCATTTATTTTATCAACTGTACTTGGTGTTTCAGATGGCAAGGTAACGGTACAAAAGTGAAATGGTAAAGATTAGTTCAATCCCGGCCGCCTTCGGAAAAATTTTTACTTTTTTAAATTATGATAAATTGTGCAATATAAAAATTAAACTTTCGTAAATGTGTTTATTTCTCGTATTTATTTGGCTAAGTTAAATAAAATCATATTAATTCGCCGCTGCAGTTGGCAGTCACCTATTTATTCAGTGAAATTGTTTCACGTCACTAGTGCAATCAGTGAAATTTTTTCACTGATACTATCAGTGGTTTTCCACTGATTCTAAGTGGAGGCATTTTCACTGATTCGAGTAGTTGAATTTCACTGAAAATCAGTGGTTTTCCAGATTATAATTTATGGTGTAGCTGCACCATTGGTAAAGAGATGAAAGATTGACCTGCTGCTGCCCGATTAAGACCATGTTGGCGTACGAAGCGTAACAAGAACTTACGTGTTTATTTTTCTCTCGGCGGAGAAAAGGAGCGACTGCAGAACCAAGAGCAGCGCACAACAATTTTCACGTCGTGCTGGCAAAGCTGGAGACTCAGTGCGGGAGTAAAATGCTGTTCTGCTCTCTAAATACTCCAGCTTATAATTGCTGGCATGATTTTTAAGTAACCACAATGACCTTCTTCGCCCTGCTGCGCCTTTTTCTTCCCTGCAGCCGGAGAAGATGGAAGAGGTGTCCTAGTAACCCAACGCGTTACTGTGTCTGCTGTCAGCCTTGAGTTGGCGAGCCGTCACTGCTTCTACGTTTCGTGCCTTGCCTCGACACACCCACACAGATGACGTGGAAATAACTGTTTCCAGACAGCACACGGCTCGAAGTACGTTGCTTGCTTATGTTGTCAGGACATCGGCGATTACATTCCTGTGAAATTTTTTCCGAAGTCACAAGGAAAGGTTTTTAAAACACCAATTTATGAGTAATTATTCCGATACTTGTGCATTTGTTAACTGATCAAGAAGATGTTCTTCGATTGGAAAGGGCTTATTAAAATCCCCCGGTGTTNGCATTTGTTAACTGATCAAGAAGATGTTCTTCGATTGGAAAGGGCTTATTAAAATCCCCCGGTGTTATGCCGGAAAGCTTATCAGGGGACGGCTTACAAATTAACTTATGACCTAACTTAAACTAACACCCATGCCTTACCTGGGTTTCGGACCCAGAACCTTCCGCACCCCAGACCGGCGGCGCACCAACNCTGTGAAATTTTTTCCGAAGTCACAAGGAAAGGTTTTTAAAACACCAATTTATGAGTAATTATTCCGATACTTGTACATTTGTTAACTGATCAAGAAGATGTTCTTCGATTGGAAAGGGCTTATTAAAATCCCCCGGTGTTATGCCGGAAAGCTTATCAGGGGACGGCTTACAAATTAACTTATGACCTCACTTAAACTAACACCCATGCCTTACCTGGGTTTCGGACCCAGAACCTTCCGCACCCCAGACCGGCGGCGCACCAACNACTTAAACTAACACCCATGCCTTACCTGGGTTTCGGACCCAGAACCTTCCGCACCCCAGACCGGCGGCGCACCAACCAACTGCGCCACGGGAGGTAGATATTAGTATTACATTTAGCAGATGTAATAATAACAGTCCAAATCTACGCATCTTGAAATGAGTCAGAAAACGATATGCATCTATTTTGGTAGATGTTTGCAAATAAACTATTTACATGACACGATTCTCGACATTCTTGTGGCGTGTCTATATCATGTTATCAATAAAAAGGCGAGGATAGCATTCCGCTCTGGCCGGACCACGTGTTACGTCTGGGAACCGAGGGTCATAGTGCGACGTGGGAGGTCGCTCGAGTCGCAAGACTAACCAGACATCGGTCGTGTTGTCTCAACTTGCTTGGTACCTGGACTTGTACTGCGCTCATTGAGCCTATGTCAATCATTTGCTTACGCGCGCCATTCGGGAATTTTATCCCCTAGTACGGTAATCTCCTGCAACGACGATGAGTCGATAAAGTTGTATTGTTACTGAATGATTTTAGATCTCAGTATGAATGCACAGTAGCCTGTTTTACGACAGTATAAGCCTATTCACGGTAAAGTGAACTCTTTTGAAAGCCTTCTCATTTGGAATTATATTCAGTCAATATATCTTATTTGAGCCTTAAGCGTTAATTTTCAAGTGCTGTGGAATATGCACACTGTTTTTATTACTTATATGGCAATATTTACTAAAAAATATAAGTAAAGGTTTAAAAAAATGACTGATAGGTATTAGTAACTAGCGCTTGAAAAGTGTTCCCTTTACCGTGAACAGCCTACGCCCGATTATATTTTTAGCTAATTTTCTGGAAACGAGAGCTGAGGGAGGGTGTGTCAACTGGTAGCTAGTGCACTTTCCCTCACGCCGCGCCGTTTGTATGTTCGTCCTACCTCCGGTCTGTCTTGTATCTGGCCTCTGGTTTCTATTCGCATGTTCGGGACGCGACTGAGGCAGGCTCTTCGTTCGGAGCACTCCCACCCCCGCAAATTCAGAATTTCTTCTCTTCTCCATGTCAAACCATCGACTAAATAAGAGGTGGACTGATCTCGCTGGCTGGGCACAACCAATCTCCGTGTCCCAACATTGAACTGCTTTTTTGCCAACACGTACAGCGAAAACAGCATAGAAACTGATTTGTAGACAACAAATGCTTTGTGGTGTACAGTGAAACCCCTATTTTACACCTTTCAAAAGACTGGCAAAATATGTAAAATGCAGGCAAGTGTAAAAAGACGGAAACTTATGCTATAAAAACAGGCATTAGAGCTAAAAAAAAGTGTNTATGTAAAATGCAGGCAAGTGTAAAAAGACGGAAACTTATGCTATAAAAACAGGCATTAGAGCTAAAAAAAAGTGTGTGTAAATTGTAGGAAAGTGTAAAATCAGTGGGTGTAATAAAGGGGTTCCACTGTATCTATACTTCCTCGAACCAATTTGTAATGCAGTTCGATTAAATTCGGATTGGTAAAAGCATGCTATTAATTTAATAGCGCTTGCCATTTAAAAATCAAGATATAAACAAACACTTTCATCAGTGTTGACCATGTGACTTTGGCAGTTGTGTATGTCTGGGGTATGTCAATGTTGGGTACATGCGCAGATGACGAATCATCAGTCTACCTCATCTTTAGTCTGTGTGTAGGACTCCCGTCATTCCGTGCAGTCGGCAGATGGCAGTCACTTATCCGGGTCATTGGAACAAGGCCGGCTCTCAGTANGGACTCCCGTCATTCCGTGCAGTCGGCAGATGGCAGTCACTTATCCGGGTCATTGGAACAAGGCCGGCTCTCAGTAGCCGACTGACGCCTCTGACATATTTATTTTACCTGCCTGTGGGCGGGGTGATACTCGACGTCACACAATCTTCAATCTACGTCGGCACGCCGACAAATCACTAGAAACCACTGCCGTAATGTTTTTGTGTTGTTGGCTGTAGGCGCTATTTCNCTACGTCGGCACGCCGACAAATCACTAGAAACCACTGCCGTAATGTTTTTGTGTTGTTGGCTGTAGGCGCTATTTCGTGTCGTGCAGGAAATGTAGTATCCTAGGATTGCCTGTTAAAAGAGTTCATTTCGCACGCATTAGTTAAGATGTTTTCCTTAAAGGGGTTTTGTTTCTTTGTCAGATTTCGTTTGGCTTTGAGAAACAAACTAGTACTCCTGCGTAGCCAAATTATTCCGATTTGGTTGAAAATGTATGATCAGAAAGCTAAATTTACCTTCANAAACTAGTACTCCTGCGTAGCCAAATTATTCCGATTTGGTTGAAAATGTATGATCAGAAAGCTAAATTTACCTTCAAAATAAACAATGTAATACTTCTTGTATTATGAAAATTTAGACGGTACATGTCGGCAAAAAATATAGAAAGCTAGGATAGTGTTCGATGTAGCGGAAAATGTTTGAGAAAGTTGTTTTCTGAAATATCAGGCAGATGTTTTCAAATGAAGAACAACCGAGTCTGTTAATACTTCCGGATGCAAACAGAGTTCTGTGAGTTCAATTCCCCGTTCAGTAAAAACTTACAAGCCACCACCAAAATGCTTCAAAGTATTGTGTCGAGATGATAATTTTGGTGAATTCGCCTCGTAAGTGGAGCTGGAAATAATTCAATATCGGTATTTCATATACCAGGAAGTTCACAACCTTAAAATAATTTGGTCTTTATACGTTCTGGTCATCGTCCGTTTTAAAAAGAATCAAGCTGTAATATAAAAACATTTCTTGGCCCGAATCAATAATAGGAGAATCCTATGTTATAAGAGGCCGCGGTGGTGTAGTAATTATACTAATTGCCTCCCACCAAGGCGAAACGTGTTCGATTCCCGGCGGGGTCACCCCCGGATTTTTGCATGTGGGAATCGTACTGGACGATGCCGCTGGTCGGCGGGTTTTCTCGNTCCCGGCGGGGTCACCCCCGGATTTTTGCATGTGGGAATCGTACTGGACGATGCCGCTGGTCGGCGGGTTTTCTCGGGGATCTCTCGTTTCTCCCGCCCTTGCATTCCTTCGCTGCTCCATACTCACCTCGCTTCTCCCTTCAAGATCTCGATGTTAAGAGCCGCCCAAATCTCTTCATTCTTCACTCACGTATGTTATGGAAAAAAAGAAAACGGCAGTTGGAAAAGAACCAGAGAACGTCTTTGTTCTGACGAGGGAAAATATATTTGTTCCGTTCAGTTTATTATAACAGTGAAAAAAAAAAATTAAGAGTAGCTAACAGAGAGCAACTCCTTTCAACTTGTATCAAGTTACATTAAAAAACAACTTACNAAAAAAAAAATTAAGAGTAGCTAACAGAGAGCAACTCCTTTCAACTTGTATCAAGTTACATTAAAAAACAACTTACTGGAGAATATCAAACACAAATTCTTATGAAGTAAAGTGCAGCACATACACCTCTTGTCCTGACCTTTCAGTTTGCGTCCATATGTAGACTACAGATGTATCAAATTGCTGTTAATATATTTGATATTCTAGAGCTTCATTCTATGGACCAAAATGCTCAAAAAGCGTGGTCCGGTGAGATACCGTGTAGCATAGCCGTTATAAGATTGCGATTTAATGTTTCCACTTGAGCCAGCAGCAGCCGTATTTGGTGTGACATCAGCCGGCCAGCTGTGCCTCTTGCCGGCAAAAGGATGGAGACGTTAAAAAAAAAAAAANCCGTATTTGGTGTGACATCAGCCGGCCAGCTGTGCCTCTTGCCGGCAAAAGGATGGAGACGTTAAAAAAAAAAAAATGAAGTCATAACCGCAGACAATGAAGGAAATTATAGCCACATCAAATGCAAGCAAGGCCAGAANAAAAAAAAAAAAATGAAGTCATAACCGCAGACAATGAAGGAAATTATAGCCACATCAAATGCAAGCAAGGCCAGAACTTTTACTTCTCGATCGCCGCGGGTTGCGCTGCGCCTGTAGCACAAGATGTAATCTGTAACACGTGGCGGTGCGGCGTGGCTCGACATTGAACTGCGTCCTTGTATGAGGAAGGCTCCGACTCAGTCGACGGTTACGTTTTGTCTTAGAAGTCCCCTCTCGTAGACTCTAGGCGAGCTTTCTATCGAAACTTTGCTTGCGTTTCGTCTCTGATGCAATTGCATGGCAATTTGGAGCTGCAAGCTTGTGATAGGAACTGCTGTGTATCGTACTTATGAAACACGCACCGAGTTTCATTGTGTCATGTATGCATGTTCATCATTCGAAATGCCACTAAAAATGCACGTTCTTTATTTCTACCATCTTGATTATGGCTTTCGCAAGATTACTGGCAGTAAAATTAACTGGCACTGAAAATTTCTGCATGAGCAAAACAAATTTAAAACAAGAAGTTACCGATACGAGTTAGTATGTTTTTATCTGCATGTACGAAATACTCAGGCATGGGTAGTAGGAACGTGTGTTTTAAAAATTGACTCATAAGGAATTCTACACCAGGTATTATGGTAATCATTCCATTAGTTCTTGAGATATCCTGTAGACCTACAACATTTTTTATGGATGCACTACCTTCCAAAATTATGAGCTATTGAAGCTGTTGCTTCGTTGGTTTATTTATATTCATTTTAAATGTCAGCCCAACGGTAAGCTATAGAAAATGAATACAATAAAAGGAAAATTTCCAAGTGCAAACCCCCAGAAAAAAAACTATAAAGTTACTGCTACATCAGTCTTGAAAAAAATGTATACAGAGGGATTTTGAAATAACTTCATCTGAAGACGAAGAAGGTGATGAAACTTGTGTGTGTTTAGTCTATATATAACCGTTTTCAAAAATAAAACCTGGGGAGAAGTGGGTACCATGCATAGACTGCAAGCACTGGGCACATTTTTCATGTGTGAAGAAGTCAAAAGAGGTATATACGCAATAACTGCATGTCAGACGGGATTTCTGACTAAGTTGAATAAGAACAATTTTCAGGAGCCTTCTTCAATAAATTATTTTAAGGTTTATTTTTTTGTAATATTTTCAGCCACATTTGTATTTTCTTGAATATTTTTTATAGCAGATTCCTTAATCTGTCTAGCTGAAATAGAACTTTTGTAGTATTAACATTAATATATGAGATAGGAAGTGTGTTTTTGTTACCAATGTATATGAATCTTAAAAAGCATTTTAAACTTTAAAAATATTTGCCTTAAGAACAAAATGTATTCTTTTTTAAGCACATGTTTACTTTAATATGTGTATTGACCATTACACTTTTGTTTACATAAAATGCTTTATATTTATATGTAAAGTAAAACTTTTTAGATATAAACTGAATTTATTTATGTATCGTTACAATTAACCCTACCATGGGGATGGTTGTAACATTCTGCCTCAACTTAGTTTTACCCACATATTTAAAAAATGGATGACTTAAGAAACTTTAAATCTCTGATGAGTCATAAATAACACCCAAGGTTTTCTGTTACAATGATTTGAGTTACCAAAAATATAAAGGTTTCATAATTATTTGTGCCAAAAGTTTAAAATGTTACAACCATTCCCGGTCTCCCCTACATAAAGAATACATCACTACAAGAATAAATACCGCCAACCTGAAAAAAAGAGACTACTTTATAAAACATTAATGTGGTCTTCCATAATATTATTTGCATGTGAAATGTGGTGCGACTCGGCTGAAAAGTTACTGGTACGTATATTTAAGGTGGTGCTGTATTTCGAAGTGGCGGGCAAAAGAAACTACAGATGAGTAGATTTAATTCTCGCAATAAGTACTGCCAGCTTCTCAAGCATCGTTGAAATATGTTTAATGTTTGGTTTATGTTATCTACTAACCTAAATTAATTGTAAAGCCTCCATTTTGAAAATAAATACCTGAGATACGAAAATGATGCATATTTATGTATACTATCCAAGCAGTACTTGGCAGTCTATTGACTAGTTCTCTAAATATATATACAAAAAATTGTATTATACATGTGGTGCGATTATACGAAATCTTAGACAAATTATGTGAAATATCGTGTTTAACGCTCTCAGTAGGCCTAAGTAGTACCAGCATACCAAGTTTAATTGAAATGTCAAGTCCTACATAGATGTGGCACACTATCTTAAACATATATTAAACACCACTAAGTTACATAAATCGTATGGTTTTAGAGTAACATACCATAGCACTACTTATATAAAACATTTTGCCTAAATCGTTGAGTCGTTGTCGAGATACTGTGTAAAATCTTTATTCAGATGATGTTATCTTCCAAAATCACATATTAATGAGAGTATTAGTTTTAAAAATATATTTCTAGTACTGTAAATTGCTAACACGCCAATTTTTATTCAGATCCATTGAATATTATTTTTAATATTTCGTAGTAACCAAATATAAATGGCTACCGTTATGAAAATAAGCGTCCAGCTTAGTCCAAAAGTGCACACGTCAGGTATCCTTATCGAGTACTATAAAAGTATCGAGTTTGTTTGAATTAGGCACATGGGTACAAACGATTTTAGGAGAGACACACAGGCACGCATGCGGGAAGGTGATCCCATGTGTGTATCTTCCCTTTAGAAAGTAGGCTAACGATTTTGCTATAAAACAATGGCCGGGCTCCTCAATGGTTCTCCACGCCAAGGTGTCCTCCTTACGTGACGGGAAGGTCGGACTGGTGATAGTTAATGCTCGACCTTCAGCATGACTCAGTTTATGAGCACTGAGTTGGCACTGAAGTTGTAGAGGTCCACTGTAATCGCGGAGACGCCGTCGTCTTTTCTTGCATAACCGTGCAAGCAATTTTCAAACAGTGCGTATCGCCAGATTTCAGGAGTCTTCAAACTTTTCAAACGTCCAGAGTAGATTTTGCCAATTTAAATTCGTCCTTTTTTTTTTAATGGTGGCCTTCTGTTGGTGGGAAATTTCTTTTTGATTGTAGCTCATAGAGGAATGAGTCTGGCAATCCCCATACCATGTCTTCGTCAAATGATAGTGAAGCTGGTACATGAGCGATTTTTACCCATAAAATACCACAAACCCTGCATATATCAGCTTGTCAGAAAGTATGTTTACAGCTGTAAATATATGAGTGACTTGGTTTTACTGTAGAAAATGTGGCCTAAGAGTGTGAGCCTGGTAAACATATTTTTGTCTTTTCCAACACACGGCAGCTCTAATTTTCGTCACTCACTTTTATTTTCAAGAGTTTGCTAAAAATTGAGTTGTTTGCCAATTTAAAAAATAATTGTTCTATATTTTTTGCAGGATACTAATGTTTCTCTGTGTTTATTTTAATATAGCGCCTCATGCACACAATCTGCTTGACTTCAGGACTTCATTGAAAATTGATTTATTCAACAAAACTACCTTACAGGTATATCTCAGTTGCGTCTGCTTACAAATAACATTTAAGGAACCTTCCACGTCCGAACACAAGATTCAGTTTAATTTTTCCGTTTTGAAAGTGAGAATGTCAAAACGGTCGTTTTCACTATCATTTTGTTGATACTAAAACTCCAGTACAGAATAATTAAAATAGTTTGGGGACCTCTAGGGTAAATTATTTATATTATTACGCCAATAAAATTATAGGATCAACGCTAGAAGTTTTTTTTAGAAAGAGTTACCGACGTAAAGAGTATGCGCGCCAGTTCAGTGCCTTGCGCGTAGAGGCGATGAGAGCATATAATGCACGTGTGTGCGTCGCCCTTAGTGCTTCCACGCGTCTAAGTCTCGTTCGGACACGCAAAATACGTCCTGGTAGGCAGCGCCCTTATAGCACCATTACGGAATAGTACGCTCGCCAAGGTTTTCTTTGAAAACGTCTTTTGACTACGGGTTTTGCTACCATTTCGGTTAGTATAGTTTTTTTTTTTTTGCAGAATAACGCCAACACACTGCGAAAAGCAACCAACATAATCAGCATTGGCGCCTATTTCAGACGGTAAGAGGGTTGATCCTCAGTCAGTCAGGTGTGATTTTTCAAAGGTTTGATTCAAAAAGTGTGAAGAAACAGCGAATCGACTATAACAACCGCGGCTCATGGCGATTCTACGACCGGTACTCGCAATGCCAGCTAACAGGTGACGTGTACAGTAGTAATAATAATAATAATAATATGTCCCGCATTTTGTGTTTCACGCCTGTTGCTCGTGTGGCGGTCAGCATGACTCTCTGGTGACCGGGCGTCCTTGGTTCAGTTTCCGGCTCAGACAAGGAATTCCACGGCGGTTTTTTTGTATGAGCTGTAACGTTACATACCACTAGGGACGCCCTATTTCCGCGAAAATATTTCCACGCACACTGGACTTCTATATCCTACGGGAATGAACGCCTGCAGCTTTACTTTTTAGTTATTGGCTGCGTGTCTTTCTGATAAGACTTTTGCATTTCGCTGGCCAATCAGAATTAGGTTACCCCGGTAATGAGCGTCTGTGATTCGCGACCAGACACCAAATACGCGTAGCAGCTGCAGCTACATTGTTTTAAAATATAATTAGACACAAACTCTGTCTGCGAAAATCGGGCATCCCTGTAAATCACTGAGAAACACCCCTAAACAAAATGTCTATATTTTTTTCTCTCTTTAGATTTTCTTTGCACATTGTGTTGTTTGCTTTGATAGAACGTTTCACTACGAAATAATGAACAAAAGCATGGCATTTTAGATAAGGAATAAAATAAAATTTTCATTCATTGGCATTATTATTATTTTTCCAAATATGAAACAATAATTTTCTGTAAACACAAATACAAAGTCGTATACAAGTGAAAATAGTAAAAAAAAAAAACAAAGATAAATTTTTCTTTTGTCTTGGATAACAATTATGTTATGCAGTTCTCAGATTACATTATTAATTTAATTTCTGAAATTAAATTATATTGTAATAGAAACATATAACACTGGTAATCTGATTTGAAATTCGTAACATGAAAGTTTTTTAAATGATCACTATTCTTTATTTTTAACAGTTGATTTTTATTGTTTTCACCCTGCCCAAGGAAATAGTCTCGCGAAGCCCTTTACACAGCGGAGAACGCAATGGCGCTACCACCTCTCAAAGAAAGGTTTAGTGTTCGAGTCCCAGCTGAAGCACGGATGTGTGTGCTGTTATGCATGTTTGTGTAAATCGTCCCTTGGTTAACTTCCTGGCTTAGCATTCTGGGCGTTAAGAAGAAACAGTTAAACGATATTTAAAATAAATTTACATGTACAAATGTGTACTTAAAATGTTTGGATTGGCGTCTGCCAAGTTTTTGGTTACGGGAAAGTACCATCAATTAATTTTTTTATTATTGATAGGACTACGTACTAAAATAGTTTCTGTGAAATCGTCGTTTGCGCAAATACGCGTATCTCAGTAAATAAATGTTCTGCGAATACGACTTTTTGCCATAAAAGGTAAAAACCAGTTTTCTAAGCTCTTTTTCTGTACTTTTATCATATTAAGTTTATTTAAAACGAAAAAAAAAAAACAATCGCGAAAACAGTAAAAAAAATCGCATGTTTAGAGATTCTGTACACAGTTTCCATAAGCGGCAAAAGAAAAGTACAACTATACGGGAGTAGTTTACTCTCTGAGATTTCGTCGCGTATGATGACGTCCCACTGCTCAGATTTAATTTGCACAGTACAGCAACGCACCGACGGAAGCACTGCACGCCTTGCGCGCATAGGGGTGCTGGGGCGTTAGGCGTGCGTGGTAGTGTCGCCCGCATCGCTCGCTCGCGTCTGGGCCTTCAACGCGCCTAAGTGTACAGTCTGGTGCAGTGCTCCATTTGAAGCCACTCTAGTTGTTCCTTAAAACATCTGCATCAGTAAAACATTACGAGCCGTATTCAGAACCGATTTGAACATGGTCCAAACCATAGTTATAGTTTATATCGCCACAGTTAAGTCAACTCATCCGACTTTTCGTGCAGTCGGTTGGTGCGCCGCCGGTCTGGGGTGTGGGAGGTTTTGGGTTCAAGTCCCAGGTAAGACGTGGGTGCTTGTTTAAGTTAGGTAATAAATTAGTTTGTAAGCCATTCCCTGATAAGCCTTCAAGCATAACACCCGGGGACGTTAATAAACCCTTTAGAATACCAATACTACTTTTCGTATTCAGAATGCGTTTATTAAAGGTGACTATTTTCGTCATGGTTTAGCNAGGAGTGCGAGGCCGTGGAGATCTCTTCTGAACAGCACGTTGCAAGGCATCCCATATATGCTCAATAATGTTCATATCTGGTGATTTAGGTAGCCAATGGAAGTGTCTAAAGTCAGAAGAGTGTTCCTGGAGCCACTCGGTATTTAATATACGTATAATTTGTATATATGACTTTTTTTACAAATTTTTGTGTTCGTTTGGAGGGATGGGTACGATTGTGATAGTTCGTTTGTTATTCGTTTGTACCACGCTTCTGATATAAAATACTGGACCACAAAACTAGAGCCCGCAGATCATTCAACTATTCTTTAATAGTGTCGCCGTAGTAAACGTTTTGAATTATATGTATTTGAAGTTTTTTTTAGATGTTTTCTGTTGCAGACATACGTTTATCTTAAATTATACCTAACGACGAGCTTTCAAACTAGCTAAAATTTACAAATATGTTTATCGTTCTATGATAACGTTTTCATGTAAAATTAGTCTAATATATTTCTAAATCATGTTATGTATTTAAATTGAACTGTAATAATTATCCGATATGGCTCATTAATGTTTTATGTCGCCATATAGGCCTACATATTTATTTCCTGTTGCCCAAATTCGTTGTTGAATTCAATCAAAAATATTTTTCGACTGTTCCCATCCTCTAATCTCGTTGCTCTGTCCACGCTCTCTTTGAATAATTTCAACAAATCTTACGAATCATAACCACATGAAACGATATGAACGTATATTATATATAAAACAAATAGGGAATCGAAAACTACACCTAACTAGTTGCCATGGCAACCGATAGTTTTGCATGTTACGAAGCTTTAACTGTGACTAGTTAATCACGGGTAAAACATAGTCTGAAAATGCTGGAAAGGTGCATCTGAATACGAAATGTTAGTCAGCCATAACCACAGGTTTAGACCTGGACTAGTTAAAGCCATGGCTAAAAAATGAGTCCTTAAACGTGATTTAACGAGTTGTTATAAAGCCCTACACTTTTCAAAATATATCTCGTGTACTGCCAATTCCTTGAAATTTTACAGTTATTTTAAGTTGAATTGAAGACGTTTGAAAGCATTGCGTAGTTGATCGTCCGGAGAAAATGCGTGTGAGCGCAGAGGCGGGGGTAAGACGAACCATTATGCGATCCTGTTAAAATACACCCAGTGCGCGCACACACTCAGCGGGAATTCTAATGTTAAAAAAAACAATAAATTAATAAAAAACTTTTACAGAGTAGTTATGGAGAGGTCAGTATCCACTGCCAGCTTTTCTTGGTATCTGCAAATGTTTGCCTGCACCATTGCACGTCCGTATAATGTGATATAACCCATTGCTTCCGTCAGGTACTTAGAGCTGTTGCCGCGTTTAACGATCATCTCTGCACTGCTTCGTACTGAGTACTCTAGTGGGAGTAATTGTACTAAAACAGGGTATTCTCAGCCTCATCGAATCGAAAAATAGGCGCTGAAAAGTATAAATTATACACCTATCTACTTGGCCATTTAAAAAAAATNTAATTGTACTAAAACAGGGTATTCTCAGCCTCATCGAATCGAAAAATAGGCGCTGAAAAGTATAAATTATACACCTATCTACTTGGCCATTTAAAAAAAATGTTCTATGAAAGAGTTGCAACGAGAATCATTTTATTGCAGTGAAAGAAAATAACGTAGAACACCATTAATATTCAGCGCCAGCCTTTTTGGATCAGTTCCAAGTCATGAGAAGTTTGAACGTTAAACTTGTTCTCGCACTGAACACCTGCTCAGAAAAATGAGTCACTTAACGGAGGTTTCTAGTTTTTTTTTATGAGTTTCTGATCTTATCGTTGCAATATTTGTCCCCCATTGTTACAGAACATNACGGAGGTTTCTAGTTTTTTTTTATGAGTTTCTGATCTTATCGTTGCAATATTTGTCCCCCATTGTTACAGAACATTCGTTCTTTCATTCATCGATTATGCAACTGATATTTGCAAAATTGTTCACCCAAAATTTATTAGCTGTTCGCTGCTAGCTACAAATTTAAGAAAAAGTGTTCAACATTTTAAAAGAAATGTACAGAAGCTCAAGTGCAATCACGTTACTCACGGCTGACAGAGAATTAGGCTGCAATTTCAAAACTAATTTTTTTCGGAAAGTCAGAATTATTGGCGGCTCAAGAATGTGGAGCCTACATTTATTGAAGATATTTTATGAAAATATACACGTTTCAAGGAAGGAAGAAAAATTAAAGTAAATATATTTTAAAAACTCTTTTAATTATCAAATTGTATTTTCCTTGTTTTTTTTTTTTTACATCTTGAATTAACAGGTGGGTGCTTATCAGTATAAATCGCGGTGTTAAGAAATAATGTTGCATAATTTGTACGTATATTTCAAATGTCAGCGTCTTACTTTGGCATATAACCGATTATAGTGATGTCACCATTATTACTAATGAATTACCGCCGACGGATTAATGTGATTAAGACCGATTAATGGAGAAGGCGCGTTTGCTTTTTAGTTAATAATCATTTCTTGAATATAAAATTATGTTTAACTTCTTAATTTATATTATTTACTGCCTCCCTTCATTGAGGACCCGATTCGATCGACTTTGGCCGTACCGAAATTCTTAAGTGAGTTGTGGGAATTTTTAAGGACACTGCGATTTTATCACTCTCTTTCGCTCAGCCGCCTCCTACGCGAAAAAGCAAAATGGGATTTTTTTTTGCGTGCTGACANCGATTTTATCACTCTCTTTCGCTCAGCCGCCTCCTACGCGAAAAAGCAAAATGGGATTTTTTTTTGCGTGCTGACGTCATCCTCCAATCCTCCATTTTAAAACTACAGTCATGCAAACTAAGTGCTGTTAGTTTTTTAAATTATTATTATAAAACGCTTATTAATCCTGTGTCGTTCCTANACAGTCATGCAAACTAAGTGCTGTTAGTTTTTTAAATTATTATTATAAAACGCTTATTAATCCTGTGTCGTTCCTATGATGTGTGAACTCAAATGCTCAAATATCAACCGTTGTTTTTTTTTTTTTGTTTTTTTTAAGAAACCGTTTCCTTTTTACAGTGCATAAAGACAAAATTTTGTGTGTTTCATATATTTATATGTTTTATAATTTAAACCGCAAAAATATATAGGAATGTTTGTATCGCAAAAACGCAATTGAATCGACCGAAAAGAAACTGCTTGAAAGTAGATAACTATGGAAAAACTCGGAAATCAAGAGGTGTTGCCACGCCGACAAAGCGTGATTTCTCCCTAGTCTCACTCGCCTTCTGTTGACTTCAAGATCCGTCTGTCAGAAGTGACAAATGGTTGAAGTATTTAACAAGTAATCGCAGCACCTAATTACCTGCGAAGAACGTCGTTCTGCCGCCCGTGGCTATGAAATGTTGACATTGATCACACACTTCCTGTCAACATATTGTACCTAAAATTGTCTTTGATTTTCGACAAACAGCCGTTGAACATGTATCTTAAACCGAAAATGCCTTGACTTAAATTGTGCCTACACAGCAAACACGATTTTTTTTTTCGTTAGTGCATGAGCCTGTTTGACGTAATCAGATAGCACACAGGTGCATGTGAACACATACCAACTTTTCCATCGTGACGTTCAGTAAAACACGATTTGGTCACCAGAGTGGTTTTGTACAAAGTTATATACAAGATGTGTCGGGACAAAGCTTGACGATGTAACGAAAATTNTTGGTCACCAGAGTGGTTTTGTACAAAGTTATATACAAGATGTGTCGGGACAAAGCTTGACGATGTAACGAAAATGATATCTTCTTTCAAAAGTAGTCTGTAAAACCAGACTTCTGAGTGGAACTTTTAAACCTCCAGCAATTTTTTTTCGCCTACTTTAAAACTGGCTTAGAGTTACGAAATATGTTATTTCGTGGACGATATATATCATTGTCCAGGTCATGGTCTTTACTTTTTCCTTCTGACAAACAACCAGACACAGCACATACTGCTTTCTTAATTTAATGTTTTAACCACTGAAGACTGNTTGGTCACCAGAGTGGTTTTGTACAAAGTTATATACAAGATGTGTCGGGACAAAGCTTGACGATGTAACGAAAATTATATCTTCTTTCAAAAGTAGTCTGTAAAACCAGACTTCTGAGTGGAACTTTTAAACCTCCAGCAATTTTTTTTCGCCTACTTTAAAATTGGCTCAGAGTTACGAAATATGTTGTATCGTGGACGATATATATCATTGTCCAGGTCATGGTCTTTACTTTTTCCTTCTCACAAACAACCAGACACAGCACATACTGCTTTCTTAATTTAATGTTTTAACCACTGAAGACTGAGTACCTAGCAAANTCGGTAGGGCCAAATTTGCGTCTGGCATAATTGAAAAAGCATCGATCTTGAAACACGTGTTAACATCTAAAAAAACCTGAATTTAATGGAATAGTACTCTAGTGCCCTTTGTAGGATTCGTATACACAGTAGTGCTTTGTGGGGTTATTTTCAATAAATGTTATGCCCTAGCCACATTAATAGGGGCTGTACGATCAAAATATGGCCACATATACACGCCTCTGTGGCTTTTTCCTACAGAATATAGATTTCTGAGCCCAAGCTTTCGGCTTAGGATAACTGATACTAGCATTTTGGAGCCGACGTGGTAGCAATCTTAACCTGTAGTTGAAGCTTGTTCAGTAAACTAAATGTAATATATATTTTATCGAACATTAGCTGAAAAAGTATGACGTCAATGTCTATGTTAAATTCATGCTGATGTCTGTTGCATAATAAGCTAAAGTTAACTGAGCCATTCTGTAACGTAAAGTGCGTGCAAAACATACGTATGTATAAGATTATAACATTACAAATAAACTGATCGTAATGCTGCTGACGAGAGACATCTGAAACATTTATTTCTGCGTCACATGTCGGTGTGGTTTCATTACTAGCCACCATAAGAAGAAAACTGTAACACCTAAACGGGAACAGCATATGCCAGTGGCTAGTAGATCCAGCTCTTTACTTATTGCACTTTATAAACACGAAGAGAGAGTTTTTTTTTCAATTAGCTCTCTATCACGTAGTGACGGCGCTGTTAATTTTCTGGTCGTAACGCATTAATTATTGGAAAACACCAGAATTGTGTTGATTTGATGAGATGAATTCATCAAGTACGTGAATTCACTTACTAGGCTTAAAAAATTTCGTGCGTTGTGGGCGTTAAAGACGCAGCCTAGTGTGGGAGCAGCTAAGTGAAAGGAGAGGCGTAATGATTTTAGGCGTGTCTCGCATAAGCAGAAACGTTTAAAGCAATAGTGAACAATGACAGCTATTTTTGAAGCATGAGATATTTTGAAAACTTTAAAATTCCGGTGTCACCCGACAAACTTGCGATGCTATTTAAAAAAAAAAAAGACGAAGAAGTTGTATAGATAAACGACATCCGTTACGTCTTGTTTGACTTGGTCAATTAAGAAAAGAAATGGAGACTCCTGTTTTTAGCAATTAGTAGAACTCAACCCCGCCTGATTCAGGCGATGGTTCCCTGCCTAGTTGGGTTACAAGATGTCAGATCGTGTGTTTTTTTTCTTTTGATAAAATGTGGTGTAGACACAGAATACGCTACTGTTCGCGACTGATGGGAACGTCTCTTTGGCTTGACAGCACCAAGCTTCATACAAGGAACTGATATTTGCGCATGGCATCACTTACCTCTGGCTAAACGCCCTTTCACACGATCAAATTTTTCTTCAAATTACCTTCAATTTTTATTGAACTCAATTCAGTTGATGCTATATGATGTCATACGAACGTCATAATTGTTGCCATTTTCTCTTTCAATTTCTTTAATGTATGGTTTTCCTTCAAGATTTTCGTTTAGAACATGTATTATATTTTATTTAATCCAAAATTTTAATCGCCTACCACAGCTTTTCTGACAGTATTAATGGAAGTAATCTAATAATAGTAGAGTCGTGTGCTTACATTTAAAAGTCGTTACAAAATAAGGACACCTACTTTTGAAAAATAAAATGTGCAATAATATTAAGAAAATTGGTTTTGGATTAACTAGTTATTTTAGTGTCGTGCACGAGTCGTAGATAATTTTAAAAACTTGCGTTCAATATTTTTTTAACTGGGGTCATTAAAAACTTTGTGATACATTTTCATGTGGACACTTGACAGCTTATTGAATTCAATACATATTCGATTGTGTGAAATTACCTTAAGACTGTTGCCTGGTTGATAATTTGGTAATGTTAATGAAATTCGGTTTTTTGGCGTTCCTGTTAAAGATAGATAAATATAACCACGGACTTTTTTGAGCGGAAAAATACGTGCTTCTTTGCTATCGAAGCCTTTAGTAACATTTCCTGTTTCCTGGAAAGATCAGAAAACTTAATAAAATTTTTAATTGGCCTCGATACAGAGCTTGAGAGTATCATTTCTGACACTTAGGTTTTTGTTTCACGTTTATATCTTCAAAATTGGTTTCAAGAAACCGAATNCTTGAGAGTATCATTTCTGACACTTAGGTTTTTGTTTCACGTTTATATCTTCAAAATTGGTTTCAAGAAACCGAATTTCTCTAACACGTAATTAACTGTACCAAATTCTCAACCAGGCAACAGATTTAAGAGTTTTCAACTGTGTACCGCCTCGAGTTTTCCTGAAACTGACTTGTTGCACCACAGCTCTGTTTCCTCCTGTTCAGGTTTGCTCCCATCAGTCGGTACTATAAACAGGTTTTCGAAACCCACATGCCCTGCTGTCGTCGTTGAGTTGCGTCATTTTTCTTCTGAGCCTGTTTCTGCTGTTGNCATTTTTCTTCTGAGCCTGTTTCTGCTGTCGTCTTGACAGACGTGATTTACTGTTAATAGAGACCTAAACTTTCGGAGTGAATTTTGTCATTTGTAATTTTACACTGTTTGTAGTAGGTCTTTCTTTTCAAGCAGAACATTGAAGTATTTGTAACCGAAACAATGCTACGTATTTTATGTCCTCTCATTTTTTTTTCCTGTGTTGTTAATAACTACAAAGAACACCAATCATAATTCATTTCTTTGGAACTCTTTGTAATGATACGTGTTATTTTTTTCCTCATCTCTTCCCCTCTCTTAACATATACTTGAAATCTGCTGATGTAATTTGTCTGTATGTGTTTATTAGCTAATTATATGAATANCTTGAGAGTATCATTTCTGACACTTAGGTTTTTGTTTCACGTTTATATCTTCAAAATTGGTTTCAAGAAACCGAAGTTCTCTAACACGTAATTAACTGTACCAAATTCTCAACCAGGCAACAGATTTAAGAGTTTTCAACTGTGTACCGCCTCGAGTTTTCCTGAAACTGACTTGTTGCACCACATCTCTGTTTCCTCCTGTTCAGGTTTGCTCCCATCAGTCGGTACTATAAACAGGTTTTCGAAACCCACATGCCCTGCTGTCGTCGTTGAGTTGCGTCATTTTTCTTCTGAGCCTGTTTCTGCTGTCGNCGTCATTTTTCTTCTGAGCCTGTTTCTGCTGTCGTCTTGACAGACGTGATTTACTGTTAATAGAGACCTAAACTTTCGGAGTGAATTTTGTCATTTGTAATTTTACACTGTTTGTAGTAGGTCTTTCTTTTCAAGCAGAACATTGAAGTATTTGTAACCGAAACAATGTTTTATGTCCTCTCATTTTTTTTCCTGTGTTGTTAATAACTACAAAGAACACCAATCATAATTCATTTCTTTAGAACTCTTTGTAATGATACGTGTTATTTTTTTCCTCATCTCGTCCCCTCTCTTAACATATACTTGAAATCTGCTGATGTAATTTGTCTGTATGTGTTTATTAGCTAATTATATGAATATTCCCATCGAAACCGAGACCACGCGAAAGCGAGTCATGTCTGCTTACCGCATGACCTCGTGGAAATAATAAATATCACTCACATATATTGAAGCAGGTTGTGATCTTTTAATATAATGTGGCCATTGAAGGGTTTTTGCTTTGCTTCTGTGCAGCGCTGTTTAGCGTTTGTATTTTTATTTTATTGGCAACTCCGTTGCTTTCGGTACAAGGTTGAGGGGGGGTGCATCCTAAATAAATCTTATCGATTTTGTCTAGAACCTCTTATGAAATCCTGATTTGTGTTACCTTCCATGGCCTCTCAGTCTAAGATTATGAGAAATTATGCGTATTACTTTTGAAAAAGTTCGTACTTTCGTGGATTTCTGTACACTTTTGAGTTGGAAACAAAGAGTGGTATCCTTTCTCCGCCAATTTTCCTCTTAATAATGTCTACTTTTGCTGTTCAACGCACTAGCTATTTTATTCAGTTTCATCCACGTCTGCGAAATTGAAGTATTTGATATAAGTACTGCTTCCAATTCCAAGCATATTATAAATAATTATAATATAAAAGAGCTGTTAAAAATGTTGTTACAGTTATGTAAAATAATCGGCAGACTGCAAAAATGACTTTGTCCTGGCGTATGAACGTGCTCGGTTTATTCTTTTTTATAAATAGTAGCGGAGCCTATATGCCGCATCGTGCAGTACTTTGACACTATGTAATCAACAGGAAGCTATCGTATCTGCTGGGGATTCATGCAATGTGATTCGCGTAATTATCCTTGTAGTTAAGTTGAATCGAGAGATTTGGGCGGCTCTTCATCGCGGCACGCTGGTTGAGTCAGAGTACTCGATAACACCACGTCAAGCCCTCCAACCAGTGAACCTGGGTGGGAGGCGATTGGTCTAACCACTGTACCACCGCGGCCCCCGCTTTGGTGGGAGGAGGGCGCTCTATAGCCGCTGTGCCACCTCGGGCCTTCACAACCAGTGACGTTGTGTGTAGTCGTATTTTCCACGTAACTAATAACGTAAGAGCCTTTAGTAAGCACATGGTTCCAGAGACACTGTAATCACAAGGGTCCATAGTATTTAGCATTTGTTATCATAATCATGCAGCGTCGAACGCAAAATTTAGCCGAACTAGTAATACTTATGTTTGTATTTTAATGTAAGCGTTCTAGCGATAATCCTTGACGCTCTTTCGCAAGGGCGAAGGATAATGATACGACCGCACATTTTAAAAATGTTTATACGTTTTATGGAGAATTCTCTAGCTAGTAGCTTAATCTAATGAAGGGGTGGTTGAGGATAGACATATTGAGAAACTATGGCCATAATTTGCTTGGAACAGGAACGGGATACTTGACATACTTCTGACTACTCGCAGTGCAACCAGTGAGAATCGAAATTGCGAATGAGAAGTAATTATAGGCCTATAGTAACCATATTACAAGTCATGCCTGGTTGCTTACACGAAGGTAAGGTAACTTCTAATACAGAAGATCAATGAGAAGATCAATGTTAAAAGTTTGGCAACGAAATATTTTAGCCACTAGGTAAGCGCTAGTGTCGCATGTGTAAGAGATTTTCTCTATTTTTTTTACATTAAAAACAGGCTAATTGCAATAATCATATCAATCATAAAACAACTATGTAACTAAGAATAACCTTTCTCTTTTATGATTCACGTAGCTTAAAATTTTTAAGTAAAAGTTACCTTATCGGAATACTGCGCACCTGGCGGCGGAAATTTTCCCTTTGCCAAACTCTCCCACAGTAAATCACGTTTTGTTACTAACCTGAGTAGAATGAACATTAACAATGGTAAGGTGTGTCACTTAGAGGTAAGTGCCTTGAATAGTTCGTCCAATACCGGCAAAGTTTTCGCACACTGCCGCAATTTTATGTCGTTCAGGACAACTGTGCCCAATCTAAGTTAAGTAGCTTCATTTGTAATCACACATTTTCACATGATCGCAAGAACACCCCAGTAATTACCACGAAACAGAATCGATGGCAACATAGTGGATAATTCCATAACGTGGTTTGACACTTTACCTTTAAGAGGCCATGTCGTGTGCCGGACGAACTGCTGTCGTTCAATTTCCACTCCAACCCCTCTGCCGCCGCTCAATCTATATTGAAGCTTTACCGCTACCAAGGGCGATTCAATGGTGAACGGGCAATTGTGTTCTTCTGCAAGTTTCTAGCAAGGAACTTTTTCTCGAAGCGATATGTTGCCAAAACATTTTTTANCGGGCAATTGTGTTCTTCTGCAAGTTTCTAGCAAGGAACTTTTTCTCGAAGCGATATGTTGCCAAAACATTTTTTAAATTTTTGATCAGAAGACTACCGTGATAACCAAACTTATATATTGTAGCTAGTACGTATATGTCTGTTCTATATAGCTGGGCTTCAACTTGTAGCCAGATTGTAAGGGGAAATAACATGAACCATAACATGAACTCACCATTGCCATAAAACTTCAAAGGTAAATTTATCAGTTCTTCTTTCTGACTTCAAAATTCTTCCCTGGCCCCCAAACAGCCCCGATCTATAAAAATTGCTANAAATTTATCAGTTCTTCTTTCTGACTTCAAAATTCTTCCCTGGCCCCCAAACAGCCCCGATCTATAAAAATTGCTATTCTTTTTGTTTCAAGTGTTATATGACGATCGATATTGCGGCCAAAGATCAATTTCGCATGACGTCATCAAAGTTCAAGGTCAAAGTTGCTTGACGTCACGGTTCCTGCTATTGTGAGCAGGGTGAATGGATTTCCTCAGAGTGTCCCCATGTTTTTAATATACAACATATGGCTTTTCCCCTTCATTCCTAGCGTGGATGTCATCCGAGATGGTTAGCAAAGCTCAAGGTCATGACCGCATGACATCACGGTTCTTGCTATTGCGAGCGGGGTAAATGAGTTTTCTCAGACTGTTCGCATGTTTTTTCTACATCCCTAAAAATACACTGAAGAGCCAAAAAAACTGGTAGAGACGTGCGTATACAAATAACAGAGGTATGGAACCAATCAGAGTAACGCGATGCGGTCGGCAGCTAGATCGGTTACTGCTGATACAATGGCAGGTTATCAAGATTTAAGTGAGTTTGAACGTGGTGTTATAGTCGGCGCACGAGAGATGGGACATAGCAACTCCGAGGTAGCGATAACATTTGGATGTTCGCGTATGACCATTTCACGAGTGTTCCGTGAATATCGGGAAACCGGTAAAACATCACATGTTCGACATCGNGATGTTCGCGTATGACCATTTCACGAGTGTTCCGTGAATATCGGGAAACCGGTAAAACATCACATGTTCGACATCGCTGCGGCCGGAAAAAGATCCTGAAAGAACGGGACAAGCGACGACTGACGAGAATCATTAAACGTGACAGACGTGCAACTCTTTCTCAAATTGGCGCAGATTGGATTTGTGGACTGCCCTGCAGGATTCATGGCGTGACTGGTGACCTGCATACCTTCAGACATTAGTCGAGTCCATGCCATGTTGTCTTGCGGCACTTCTGCGTGCTCGGGGGGCCCTACACGATATTAGGCAGGTGTACGAGTTTTGTTGGCTGTTCAGTGTAAGTACGTATATATAATATTTAAAACGAAATAACTTTTTACCTTGCCCTGTATAAATTAATTTCTCTTTTAAAATAAAGTGAATGAGTGACTCGGCTGGTCTTCCTCACTAGAGTCTGAAATAACAACCTGCAGAATGAAAAGTTCAAAAATGTCATTTTAGTACAAACTCTGCCAGAAGTAGTTTACATGAAGTGATATTTTGAAGAGGCATTCTCAAACTTGTGGCACTGGAGACATTGTGAGATTGATAGGAAGATTGCAGAGCTAATTGTGGAGCTGATTGCGAAGGATTGGGATTGTTCGAAGGTTTGGTGTGTGGATTGGTGATGATTGTGGTTGTTGTGCTGATTGTGGTGCATGTGATGCTGATTGAGGTTGTGGTGCATTTGGTGCTTATTGTGGTGTGCATGTGGTGCTGATCGTGGTTGTTGTGGTGCTAATTGTGGTGTGTGGTACTGATTGTGGTGTGTGGTACTGATTGTGGTGTGTGTGGTACTGATTGTGGTGTGTGTGGGCTGATTGTGGTGCATCTGGTNTGATTGTGGTGTGTGGTACTGATTGTGGTGTGTGTGGTACTGATTGTGGTGTGTGTGGTACTGATTGTGGTGTGTGTGGGCTGATTGTGGTGCATCTGGTGCTGATTGTGGTATGTGGTACTGATTGTGGTGCATCTGGTGCTGATTGTGGTGTGTGTGGTACTGATTGTGGTGCATATGTAGCTGATAGTAGTGCATGTGGTGCTGATTGTGGTTGTTGTAGTGCTGATTGTGGTTGTTGTGGTTCTGATTATGGTTGTTGTGTTGCAAATTGTGGTGCATTTAGTGCTAACTGTATAGCATGTGGTGCTGATTGTGGAGCATGTGGAGCTATAGTGGAGCATGTGGAGCGAAACATGTGGAGCTATTTTGATACTATTGTGGAAATGCGGAGTTATTGTGGAGTGGATTGTGGAGCATGTTCGACAATTAGGGTTCATTTAGGGATCATTTAGGGGTCATAAGGGGCCTTTAGGTTACATTAGGGGTCATTCNATGTTCGACAATTAGGGTTCATTTAGGGATCATTTAGGGGTCATAAGGGGCCTTTAGGTTACATTAGGGGTCATTCGTAGAGCAGTAGGGGTAATTTGTGAAGCAGGAGGGGTAATTTGTGAATCAGGAGGGGTCATTTAGTGGTGATTTAGNACAATTAGGGTTCATTTAGGGATCATTTAGGGGTCATAAGGGGCCTTTAGGTTACATTAGGGGTCATTAGTAGAGCAGTAGGGGTAATTTGTGAAGCAGGAGGGGTAATTTGTGAATCAGGAGGGGTCATTTAGTGGTGATTTAGNGTAGAGCAGTAGGGGTAATTTGTGAAGCAGGAGGGGTAATTTGTGAATCAGGAGGGGTCATTTAGTGGTGATTTAGAGGTTATTAGGAGCCATAATGGGTCATTTAGGGGTCAGTCATCTTGGGTGGAGTTGGTTTTGGGTAGAGTAAATCTTGAGTGGCGTCAATCTTGGGTAGAGTTAATCTTAGTCTTGGGTGGAGTTGGTCTTGGGTTGAGTCAATCTTGGGTGGAGGTAGTCTTGGGAAGAGTGAATCTTGAGTGAAGTTACTTTCCTGTGTGCACAGTAGCTGAGTGGTCAGAGCACCCGACTTTCATTCGAGANGAGTGAATCTTGAGTGAAGTTACTTTCCTGTGTGCACAGTAGCTGAGTGGTCAGAGCACCCGACTTTCATTCGAGAGGCTGTGGGTTCGAATCGCTAATCTTCCATTAGAATTTTTTTTTCGTTACTAGGTGTTATGGGAAAGTGTGAAATTTACATAATTTTAATTGTTTAAACTGATTTTGCAATAAAAATACATTTTCGATACATTTTACTGTTGTTTTTTTTTTTTTTTAAAGATTTCCGCATTTTTCAAACATTAGATAAGACAAATTTAGATAAAATAATTTTAATTATTAATTAATGCATTAATTCCTATATNGAGTGAATCTTGAGTGAAGTTACTTTCCTGTGTGCACAGTAGCTGAGTGGTCAGAGCACCCGACTTTCATTCGAGGGGCTGTGGGTTCGAATCGCTAATCTTCCATTAGAATTTTTTTTTCGTTACTAGGTGTTATGGGAAAGTGTGAAATTTACATAATTTTAATTGTTTAAACTGATTTTGCAATAAAAATACATTTTCGATACATTTTACGGTTGTTTTTTTTTTTTTTTTTAAGATTTCGGCATTTTTCAAACATTAGATAAGACAAATTTAGATAAAATAATTTTAATTATTAATTAATGCATTAATTCCTATATGTCTGACCGTTTTACGATTGTTTTGACAAGGCTGGCCAGCTGCCTAACCCGCGAGGGCGGTGTGGGGAGAAGTGCCGGGCAGCGAGAAGGGGTGTGGTCGACGCTTTTCGTGATGGCTAGATGTCGAGGGGGGGTGGAGGTGTGAGCAATGGAAGGGGGTCTAATGATATTTGTTCCTCGATGTTTAAAATTTATTTTAGTGATTTTTTTCGATTTTATAATAAATTACATCGGGTGCAGGGTTGGTTAGGGCGCTGTGGTGAGTGTGGGGTTTACGTTATATGTTCCTCAATTTTTATAATCTATTTTTCGATTTTTTTGTGATTTTTCTAGTTTATTTATTATTAGATGGTGAGTAGGTAGGGGAAGGGGTTGGTGGGTAGGGTGGTGGGACGAGTGCGAGGTAAACGTTACATGTTCTTAGATTTTTAATTTTTTTGTGAATTTTATAGTAATTGGTAGGGATGTGCGTGGAGAGGATTGTTGCAATGCATTAACCACATTAAAAACCTTACTTCCCTACCTGTCTCGGAGGCCGAGTGGTCTAAGGCATCCACCATGTTGGCGACCCAAGGTCCAGCAGTTTTATCCTGCCCTACTCCAGATGATATTTTGACCTCTGCGAAAATTAAATGACAGCGCCCCTAGTGGTCAACTCCAAACCAACATGGCGGCTGAGCGAGAGTGACACCAGCGACCCTAGCATGTGGCAGCTGAACGAAGGTCAAGTGGAAGCAAGATGGCGGGGTCAAACGAAGGTGAGTAATTGGGAAACAAGATGGTAGGGAAACAGATGGCGGGCGAAGAAACTGCAAGAGATAAAAGAGGTGGGAGAGAGGCAAGATGAAATGACATAGCATGAAAATAGATGGAATGACAGAGCATGAAGTAGCTAGATGAAATGACAGAGCCTGAAGTAGCTAGATGAAATGACAGAGCAGGAAGTAGCTAGATGGAATGACAGAGCATGAAGTAAAAAGTTATAGAAACTGAGATGGTGGAAGGGTCAAAGTCAATGTCACAAAATGGCCACCGAACAGAATGACAGAGCAGGAGGTGACTTCATCCAATATGGCGGATGGCTCTNAGTCAATGTCACAAAATGGCCACCGAACAGAATGACAGAGCAGGAGGTGACTTCATCCAATATGGCGGATGGCTCTTGTTACTACTCATGAATAAGTGGTCCCTGAAGCCCCATTCCTATACTACTACAGATTTATCACTACATCATTACTTGCCTAGGTAGGTTTAAAAAAAAACAATGTCTACAAACTTGATGTGGAAACTTTAAGTNAGTCAATGTCACAAAATGGCCACCGAACAGAATGACAGAGCAGGAGGTGACTTCATCCAATATGGCGGATGGCTCCTGGTTACTACTCATGAATAAGTGGTCCCTGAAGCCCCATTCCTATACTACTACAGATGTATCACTACATCATTACTTGCCTAGGTAGGTTTAAAAAAAAACAATGTCTACAAACTTGATGTGGAAACTTTAAGTNTATCACTACATCATTACTTGCCTAGGTAGGTTTAAAAAAAAACAATGTCTACAAACTTGATGTGGAAACTTTAAGTATATTTCACAAGAAGAAAAATGATTGCTTCTTTCAGCAACAAGCCATGTAATGTCATGTCTCCAGTCGCCACTTCTGCCAACTTCGGATTTGTAACCGTCCCGCCGTCACATCTAAATATATTATAACAAGTATTAAAACAATACAATTTCGTTTAAGTAGTTAATTACAAATTCAAAATTCATTAGTTTTGCTGTAATAAGTATGAGATATCCTAAAATTGAATACATGTATAATTGTCCTGCTACTACTAGCGGTGCAAAACTTCCCGAGCGGGGAGGGGAGAGAGAGAGAGAGAGAGAGAGAGAGAGAGAGAGAGAGAGAGAGAGAGTGCGACAAACTCCGCTCTGCCTATTCAAGTTCCTTCCTCGGACGAAAAAAAAAACATGTCACTAGGGCTTACGCGGCGTTATTTGTGCTGATATTTTTTACTGTAACAATGAAATATGTTATCTTCAGTACTACCTAGAAATTTAAATATATAAATAGACAACATTTAATTTACAAATAGCATACACCGAGAAACTAGGTTAAAACAATATTTTAACTGTGAATNATATAAATAGACAACATTTAATTTACAAATAGCATACACCGAGAAACTAGGTTAAAACAATATTTTAACTGTGAACTATCTCTTACAAGCCGTTGCCAACATATCGCTGCTTTCGCGGTTTTTAATTCGCATTTAATACGAAATAATATTATTAGTAATAAACGATACTAAGTTAAAGATTCATTTATTCAAGAATACAGTTTATCACAGTGTTATATGTTTGTGGTATACAAGTCATTTAAAATCAGGTTGACATGTTACTCCTATGGTGATTTTTCAAATGTACGTTTCAAAACATCCGAAGAAACCGTGAATTGACTATAACATACCAAGTCCCGCACACCCGAGATGAAGTTAGTTAACGGAGGAGCCTGTTTTCAGTAGTTATAGTTGGGTACTGCTGATATTCAGTCAGGTAATGGCAATTCTTATTCGGGTGACTTGATGTGATGCAATGCATATAATGAAATCATATATCCTGGCAGCTCGTATATAAGCTTGAAATGCCACCTAGGTGGAGGATTAGTTTTGCAAAAGAGAGAAAGACCTGTGATTTATTCGTAAAGTGGTTGACTAGCATAGACACGAGAAACATTTAATTTTTTCTACTAATTAGTGTAACTTGTATGCCAATTATAACCTAATTGTATGTCAAACAAATTATAACTATATGCATGACTTTTATTGCAATAAAACAATTATTTTATTAAAATATCATGATATACAACATGTAAATATCTTGTGAAGTTGTATTACAGAAATAAGAATCCTCAAGTGCTAGTAATTTCATATGCTGCAGAAAATTTAAACCACCACGATATCAACTCTACTAAGANAATAAGAATCCTCAAGTGCTAGTAATTTCATATGCTGCAGAAAATTTAAACCACCACGATATCAACTCTACTAAGACATGCACCTCACAGAACACATATCAAAGACTACAAAACATAATTTTAATTTTTAAAATTATCAACTTATTTTTTAAACAGCAGGAAAATGAAATGGCCAGTTTAGTGGGGAAAAAAACCGTACTTATTTTATGCATCATAATACGGAATACGATGTTGCACGATATTTAAATTTTTTTCAGTCTTTGTATTAACGTTAGCCTTGATAGTAAATCCGTTACTTACAGTTCCGCACAGAAACAATGGCCAGAGACGAGCGTGTTACGTTGATGAGACTATGTTTTGTGATGGCAGCGCTTCTCTTTGACGTGTGAACCATTCAATTGTCGAAAATCGTCTCGGACAATTTTACAAGCTTTGCGTACTCTTATATAAAAACGTGTTATCATGAACCCCGGTGCGACCCATGACTTAACTTGATTATTAAGGAAGAGACTCCGCATAAAAATTGGGAATTAAAAGTGGTTATTTGCAAAAATGTCAGAAACAGCATATTCGTGAATAGTGTTGAACGTGATTGGATATCTGCCATCTGTGAACATTTGACTGGTGATGACAGTTAATAATGTGGCACCCCATAGTTTCCTAATAACCGGTAATGTTATCACCCGCTAAATTTCCACAGACTGCAGATGTCAAATCATGCTTAACGCTGTTCACGAATCAGTTGTTTCATATTTCATAGTTTCTAACAATTTTCATATACTGTAACCATGTATAATTTCCAGTTTTGAAGGTTGTGTCTCTCTCTTTTAATAATCACGCTCTGCCATAGGTCATATTATGTTTTCTACATCATTTTCCATATCGAATCGTCTCGTAAAAATGTTTACATGGAGTTCGGAATAAACGTGTGTAAAGTGACGTGAGTCGTGAGCAGTTGTCGAGGGACGTGTAGCACACTTCACTCTTCATCATTACACATTACAATCATATATCACGGCGGAGACTCTCGAGAGGCCAGCTGCCGATGTAAAGACTGCGNTCTTCATCATTACACATTACAATCATATATCACGGCGGAGACTCTCGAGAGGCCAGCTGCCGATGTAAAGACTGCGCTGCCTTGCGCTTAGAGGATATGTGGCATGCGATAAGCGAATCTGAGACGCCTGTAGCCATAACGCGATTTAAGGCCTCGGATACGCAAGATACATCCAGGCAGGCGGGACCCTTATATCGCGGATGCCAGAGTTTAAAAGTGCGTATTAAACTTTGAAACCTTGAAAAGAGAAACATGCATGTATTTCGTATGTTCATTGTAATTTTTAATAATTATTTTGATACAAAAAATTTTATAAAATGAATGTACCGGTAATATTATAAACTTTAGTTGTACCTTAGCTGTATCACGTAATTTGCTACAAAGGTAGCGGAAAAAACTCTTAGGCATAAATACGAACTTCGACTGCGTAGGATCGCACATTTGTCGGGCGGATAGCTTACATACTAACTTACCTTAGGCCTGGGGCTACCCATTAAATACAACACGCTGTATTGCCCTACCCTCTCATCCATGTCACAATGAGTCACGCTTAGTTTCACACTATAACTCCCCCCCCCACCCC
>NQII01000378.1:916098-948265 GCA_002778355.1 Clitarchus hookeri
CGGCCGGGCCACTCCCGGATTCTCGCAAGTGGGAATCGTGCCGGACGATGCCGCTGGTCAGCGGGTTTTCTCGGGATCTCCCGTTTCCCCCGCCCTTTCACTCCGGCGCTGCTCCATACTCACCTCAATCACCCTCATCGACTCTCAAGACCTCACTGTTAAGAGCCGCCCAAATCTCTTCACTCACTCACTCATAGCCTCTATGCAAAAGTCAGTGCAGTCTTACATCGGCGCTCGCCTTTCAAAATTCCCCGCCGTGATCTATTACTATATGGTGTCATGGTAAAGTTAAAAGTGTGCTTTACGTCCCTCAATAACTTTAAATGTCTTGCACAACCGTTTTCTATCTTTAAAAAAATGATTCTGTAAACGTCCGTTACAACCATTTTCACTTTCAAAAACTAAACAATAGAAATGGAAACAGAAAACTGAAACTTGAATTTGGACGTGGAATAAATTTTAATGGTGTTGCTAGGTGGTCATCTTTAACGTACGTGGAACAGTTTTTGAATAATTCTTTTCTTGAAACTCAGCGCGCCGTTCGGCGGTCGAGCCAGGCGGGACCTATTATGTCACGGCGACATTCAGAGAGACGTCTTAAACCATGTTCGAATTAGCTCTTCTAGTATAATAAAATACCACACGTAACCAGAATTAATAGACTAAAATAATTCGGTAGTTGGACTTTTAGTATTTGGTTTATAGTATGGCATGACTGTTGTTTGTATTTGTTAGGAATTTAAATGTATTATTGAAATGCGCGTTCTTACTCTAAGAGTGTATAAAACAAAAAAAAAACTTTGCTGGCAATAAACGTTCAACTTTACACTCGCCGTGTAACAAGTCTGAGAACTATTTTTCTTAATTCTCTGCCAACATACTTACCAAAGTACCAATTTACCAAATCGCAACCATCGTTGAACAAGTGACTACGGCTTCTGGATTGAATGGTACTAAATACTGATACAGGCGGTTCACGGTAAAATCAGCTCTTCTTATACACGCGTTGTATAATCTTCCACCATATAAAATTAACATTGTCGTGGGCCTGATCATTTTATTCATGCGTCGGCTGAGTGACACGGCGAAATTATTAGAAAAGTAAATGCTTTACAAATTTGTTAATTCTTACACTTACATGTATTTAGAAAACGGAAATCAAAGAAATAACATTAGTATTCACAAACTTTTACCTAGCAGTTTTAATTCAATGCTAAGACATGGAATGACTTTCCCTCTGTCGTTACCAACTGTACTGGGGGCATGCCAGTCTGTGACAGCGACATTTTCCAAGGGTTGATTTAAAAAGTTCTCAATTCACCGCGAACAGCCTTTATACTGAATCGTCATTTCGAACACAGCCTTACGCACCAAGTGTCCAACGTGGCCGTAGTCGCTCGGGCTGGTCACCATTCCTGATCGACTCCTGGAATGTCCCAGTGCTTCCGCGTCGAGTCGAGATGATGCACGTGTGCTTCGGAGACCGCTCAGATTAAGAACGGTCAGCATTGTTTTAATTTTTTTGGCATAACAGGATATATACAATCCAATAAATACACATGCTTACACGAGTTAGTTTAAACTCCCGAATATACCAAGGCAGTACTGGAGTGTGCACATTTGCCAACTGTCGATGTTTCGTCGGGATCACCCGTTCTTTTCGAAAATTGTTTCGCCACCTAATCATCCTTAATTTTATGTTTTGCTCCATACAGATAAATATTAAAACGCATTCTTGTGACAGGAATATCGCAATTACATTCAAGTATTGATGTTTTTTTATCCTGGAGTCTTGCATGCCGTTCGTGGTTTACTTACAGTCAAAACACCGCACCACCGGCAATGATGTGAAAGTGATGTTCTATTGCTTACAAGCATAAGAAACTAAATTCTCCGCAATTATTAAAATTTACAAATAGTGAATTTAAGAAAATCAGTACACATATTAGTGTAATTATTGGGCTAGTTTTAGGCTATTGCGTTATTTACGTCCATTTTCCCGTTATTAATTTAATAAATTTAAACCTCCAACTTTCTTTCTCTCTTTGCATGTGCTTGTGCTTATAAATCCAAACAAAAAATTTTTTTGTTTAAGTTTAAGTTAAATTATTAACTTTTGTGTGTCCAGGCATTTTAACTGTGGTTAGTAACACTAGCGATTTACAGGAGCCGAACCAACGGCACCCAGTTGAATTTCGTTTACGTTATACAGCTTGGGATCCGCACGGAACCTTAGGATAATTAGAATACGCTGTGGTCGTACGCACGGTAATAACAAGTCAGTATCACAAACACTGTCTTTCTCTCGCGCCAGTGAAGTGATCGTTCCAGCGATCTGCGTAAGGATGCCGCGAGAACAGCCACGATAATCGCGATACGACTGGCTGCTAGAAAAGAATAGTAATTAGCTGTTACCTTGATCAGTACGCTTATTTCGTGTGTGAGAAAATGACAGTGGATATTTACCGCTTTTTTTTCCCCCGGCGAGTAAACACCAACGTCGTTAGGGAAAAACACAAAATTTTACATTAATTTTTGTAATTTTCGCTCTAATACATAATAAGTATGGTCTAACACTGGGTAAAAGACGAAACATGCAGACCACGTTAAGAAGGTAATGTTATCTTTTCGTGAGATAAAGAACTTGCCCTAAAATTTTGCTAAATTCTTTCGTTTCCTCACATTCTTTCCCGCCACCCGCTCATCCCACATGAACAAAAGAACTGAGTGCCTGTTGTAGACAGACGACGTATTAAACTGAAAAGCCAAAAAAAACTGGTATAGGCGTGCATGTGCAAATAACAGAGGTATGGAACCAATCAGAGTAACGCGATGCGGTCGGCAGCTAGATCAGTAACTGCGGCTGCAATGGCAGGTTATCAAGATTTGAGTGAGTTTGAACGTGGTGTTATAGTCGGCGCACGAGAGATGGGACATAGCATCTCCGAGGTAGCGATAACATTTGGATGTTCGGGTACGACCATTTCACGAGTGTACCGTGAGTATCGGGAATCCGGTAAAACATCACATCTTCGACATCGTTGCGGCCGGAAAAATATCGTGAAAGAACGGGACAAACTACGACTGATGAGAATCATTAAACGTGACAGACGTGCAACTTTATCTCAAATTGGTTCAGATTGGATATGTGGGCTGCCCTGCAGGATTAATGGTGTGAATTGCCTCCTGCATACCTTCAGACATTAGTCGAGTCCATACCACGTCGTCTTGCGGCACTTCTGCGTGCTCGGGGGGCCCTACACGATATTAGACAGGTGTACCAATTTTTTTGGCTCTTCAGTGTACATACGCTGTGTGCTACCCAATTTTACTCCTTTCATGAAATGATAACAGCACGAGAAGCATAACAAAGCTTTCGTACTTTGCGTGGATATTATGACTGCCATTTTAGCACTTTTATTTCGTGTGGTGAAGTTCGTAGAGTTCTGGTTTTCCGGATACTTCTAGCTCTTGCTGTTTGGAGTGTTTTCGCTGCTATTTTAATATAATGTTTCGTAAGCATTTGGAAATCCTATCCTTATCTGTCAATGAGAAATTGGGGGGGGGGGCGGAATTTCACATTCAAACCAGGTAAAGCAGTTGGAACAATTGCTTCACAAGTAACAGAATCGAATATCACTGCAAATGGTGGTATTGTCACAGACTGCGCACAACTGCACGTATTGGTGCGGTAAATTTGTTTTTACCGCACAAGACATATTTACAGTTCAGCTCCATAAAATTGCCCGATAATTCAATGCAAAATTCCTGTCAACGTTGTTTAACAATTTTTTTGAATATGCGAAACGTATACTCGAACAGAGGCAACTAATAAAATTAATGTCACCAGAGATTTTCTTGTTCCAACAAAATGTTTCCTTGATTTAGGTTAATATTTCGTAAAATGTACAAATTCAAATCACGATTATTTAAATTCTTTAGTCATCATTATAGGCTATAACATAAATTATTATGTATGTGCAAGTACGTTATGCATGTGTGTGTGTGTGTGTTTTTAATTTCATATTTTGTCAAATGTTAAGTATAACGCCTTACAGGTATGCAACCTGTGTTCGTAAGCGAAGCGGCTTGTCTACCGCGAGGGCGCAGTACAAAATTACCTACTCCAGTGCACCGAGTCGGCATTTAGTCCCTGTGTGCCGTTCCAACCACACGTGCGCCGAGTGGCNCTCCAGTGCACCGAGTCGGCATTTAGTCCCTGTGTGCCGTTCCAACCACACGTGCGCCGAGTGGCAATTGAAAAATGACAGAATTTCCCATTCGCTTAAATTCCTATTAAAAGACAGTGCACTGAACATCTAATTATACACAGGAATATTTTGACACGTACAATATACAATATTAGTTTCGTCGATTATGTTTCAAAATCCACTATTGGAGCAATTCTTGAAATGTGGAACTATTTTAGGTCGCCTTTTGTGCACTTTCCTGTTTGCCAAGACGAAGTCATACCTAGGCTTGCCCGCGAGATTCGCATAATCATAATTTGTATGACGTAGTTTCAAATAATTACAAAATGCGCAATAAATGCTGTTCGGACATATGTTATGTAGATTCGTCGTTTGCACGCTTCACGTATCTCAGCAAATAGGTACCCTGGGAATACGACTTTTTGCAAAAAAAAAAAAAAATGAAAACTGGTTATCTAAATCCGTACTGTTTTGTTTTGTTATCATGTTAAGTGTATTAAAAAATCCNAAAAAAAAAATGAAAACTGGTTATCTAAATCCGTACTGTTTTGTTTTGTTATCATGTTAAGTGTATTAAAAAATCCCATTTTTAGAGCTTGCATGTGCAGTTACATTAATTGGAAGGAGAAAAGTAAAACCGTACAGGCGTAGTTACATCTGTGGACTCTCATCGCGTGTGATGAAGTCGNATTAATTGGAAGGAGAAAAGTAAAACCGTACAGGCGTAGTTACATCTGTGGACTCTCATCGCGTGTGATGAAGTCGTTATTTGCATAGGGAAGCGTAACGACAGAAGCACTGCGCGCCGGTGGTTCAGCGTCTTGCGCGTAAGAGCGATGGGTGCTAGGCGAGCGTGTTATTGTCGCCCGTATCGCTGCGCCTCAAACGCGAGAAAAAAAAATTGCCTCAGGCGCACGTATTGCTTAATTTTTTACTCCATTGTTTATTAGTTGTAACCACATCATGGATACACATTTGTTTTGCCAGGTTAGGGACCTTGAGTAGCAAAAATTTCTTTACTTTTGATTTTTTTTCCAATAAAACTGTTCAGCTTGTGAATATTTCATGCGATGTCGTTTAATGCGAATGAAATAGTTTTTGTATAGTTTTCGCATAATCGCATTGCAAAAATCACGAAGTCGCTGTTTGAATTTGGTTGAATTTCTCTGCCTCACCTAAAACATGCAAGTTTATATGGCCTACCATAGAACTACTTGTTTGCCAAATTTGGTACGAATCTGTAGATTGTTCCCCGAGAAGACATAAGAACTTTATTGCTTCATGTAGTGTAATCTTACAAAATGGACAAAAGTGGCTGTGTTTTGACATATATGACGATGGGAGTAGATACTTTCTACATGCAAAGTTTAGTCGAAATTGATATAGCAAATAAACCTACATTTGCATGGGCACAATTTTGAAAACACGTACCTTATGTATTAAAATTACATAATGTTTACATGTCCTAACATAGTATTACGTGCCAAATTTGGCTTACGTGCCAAATTTTACTTACTTGCAGCAATAAGGTAACTTTCATTGTAAAATAATGTAATGAGCTATCTTAATAGATCTACGTAATCACTCAAAATAAAATTCTTTATTTTTAAGTTTTAAATATAAAAACATTTACTTTTTTATCTTTGGATATCCCTTAAGCTGCTGTAAAATAACTTTTACTAACTTCTTAAAATGAATTAAAATAATTCCTGTCAGCTTCCATTGTTTAATTTTTGTAAATGGTTTGATTTAATTCGTGTCTGTTTTTAAAAACAGTTATATCTAGAATTTTACTTGTGAATAAACTATTCAGATTTATTTATTTTGAGTTCTTGAAAATGACTTCTTGACATATCTACAGCGGAAAAACATTAATAGGCATATATTTTAACGGTCACACTGGCTGGCATGAGCCAGTGTGGTAACGACGGAAGAAAGGTAGTTCAATGCCTTACTGTTACATTTGAAGTATCGGGTAAAGACGCCTGAGAACACTGGAATCGTTTATTTCACTATCTATTTTTTAATAAATTTTAGCCTTAAATTAACAAATTTGTAAAATATTTAATTTTTTATTTTCTAATAATTTCACAGTTTCACCTGACCAACGCATGTCTAAAGTGACCAGCCACGCGGCAACGTTAATTTTATATTTAGTGGAATAATACACAAAAAGCATACAAGTAGATCGTAAACACGGCTTTCAGAAGTGCTCACTTTACCGTGAACGCCTATAGCAAACATTAAATCAATGAGAATTATCGTTCATTATGACCCTTGCAGCTACCAGTTTGTAGTGTGTGTTCGTTTGTTAACTTTTATAATTTATTCACTGCCAAATGGCTTTGCGAGATACTGTACTCGCATACGTCGGTCAGTTTATTATTTAGTGTTCGCTTTTACCGACTCTAAATTCTCCAGGGCGCCTCAAATGAAATTTGGTTGCATCATAACGTTATATAAATTTATAAGGTGTTTGAAATCAAGTCTTTGAACCAATTTACTAGTGATTTTCTCCCCCGTTTCTAAGTGTACTATACAGTAAAACTCTATTAAGACGATTTTAAAGGACTGGAAAAATAATGCTTATTAACCAGAAGAACTTCTTAAAAGGGCCAAATGACACATGTGCATATAGACAAAGTGCAAAATTATTCAACTTATTAAGCAGGGAAACTTCTTAAGTGGGAACTTCTTAACAGGGGTTGACTGTATTATCAACTACAAAGTAAATAACGAATTTTAAGGTTTACTCTTGCGTTTCGCTATAATATTTACAGATTTGTCAGTACTTCGTTGTTTATGTGTACATTTGTCGGATTCATTCGTCAGTTAACTATAACTCCACAATCCTTAGCATATTCCAGTATTATTAGTTCATTGGCTGTTGCTCGGGTTTAGCCCGAGATCAGGTAGGACGGGGTACGGTCCTCGTTTTCCTTCCAGGTTCGTTGTTGGTCTAAAGTAGTCCGGGCTATGCCTAAGAAGCAGGGGTCCAGTAGACGCAGGAACTCGAATGTACATGTGGTGATAGCATAACTTGCCATCAGACGAATTCGCGACATTTCCAGAGCTCTACTTATATGCTAAACTGTGTGGCGAGCAATTCACGCAGTCATACTGATCCACACAACATGTGTGGACGTTGATTCTGGCTTGTTCCATGAAGTAGCATTTTAATATCATCGTCATCACCTGTGTGTTTCACAACGTTTATGCACGTTTAAAGTGTAGGTTCTCTGGAAATACTTATTTACGTATTACACGTATTAATTTGTACGGACTGATTTTAAACGTCGTGAATGTAAGATATATTTTCTTCTAGCACCCTGTTATTAAATCTAAGGCCTGCGTTGGATTTTACTGGCGTATGAGTATTCTTTGTGTGCTTGATGCCGGGTGAAGGCATTTTTTCTCAACTACGGGAGATTTAAGCATGTAAATTGTGCCGAGAATTTAAGTTGGATTTTCTTACGCAAGTTTGTAATCTAAATAAAATTCCTTTATGTACATATGTTGATTAAACACGTGGTTTTACGACATAAATTTTATGTAAACTCACATTATAAATAATATTTGTAATTTTTACTAAGAAATTATTTGTAATTCTACAAATGCTTGTAACAGTACAAAGATTTATCTTGTAAAACTACTCGTTCGTAAAACTACAAGGGTCTTGTTTGTATTAGACCTCAAGAAATGTTTGTACTATACTGACCCGTATCCATGAGCTTCAGCAAAATGGCGGACACCCAACAACGTAAAACCTTATATAACTGTTTGTGCAAAAACGATGAGTGATGTAAAGTGAAGTTGCATGCAAAAATAAATGTATTGCAAGGTTGAATAACGCGAAACACTTAAAACAACTCAAGTAATCACAATAAAGTGGCAATTTCAATCAAACATGACCGTATTACTCATTAACAGTCCATGTTTCCTAGTTAAACAGAATTCTTAAATCGGTTCTCAAGACCCGGTTGTTAAGAGCCGTCCAAATATCTCAACTCAACAACATAACTCTTAAAATGAAATAAACGTATTCTTCTTAATCAAATAACTTCCCTAATATTTTGTAGGTACTTGAAGCTATATTTACTATAAAAATAATTTTTGAGTATGTAAGTCAACTTGGTCTTGTGAGTAAAGGTGCGGGCAGGAAATACAAGGGGCGTGGGTTCCAGTCCCCGTACTTGCAAAGTGTAATTTCTTTTTTTCGTAAATTATATATTGAAATATTTTTTTTAGTTATTCTTGGTTATTAATTCATCACATTTGTTTTCTAGAAGAAAACAATATTTTTCTGTACACTTCTTAATAATATAAGTTGTAATACAAGGCTATCATTTGTAATATTATAAATATATGTTTTGCAGATTTTACAAGAAACCTGTTTGCAGTTTTACAAAGGATTTTCTTGGCAACGTGGTTTCCAAGAATTTTTCTTGTACAAAACATTTTTTAATAGTGCATTTTCAACGCTGTGTGATAGCCCAATCTATCTCTTGCATATTCTCAGTATCCTTGTGGTTTTACTAGCCCAAGGTCTTATGATATTTTTGCAAAATGAGCAATGATAAACCAAACTGGTTTGGCTTATTACTACTAAACGGCCTTNTTTTCTTGGCAACGTGGTTTCCAAGAATTTTTCTTGTACAAAACATTTTTTAATAGTGCATTTTCAACGCTGTGTTATAGCCCAATCTATCACTTGCATATTCTCAGTATCCTTGTGTTTTTACTAGCACAAGGTCTTATGATATTTTTGCAAAATGAGCAATGATAAACCAAACTGGTTTGGCTTATTACTACTAAACGGCCTTGGATGGTATCATTAATAGCTTCGTGGAAACAATACCTTTTAACTAGTAGAGGTCATTCACAGAAAAACTCGATCCTGGCCAGTGTCGCTTTCCCAAACATCGCCATTAATTTGCATGGGTACAGGTTCTTGCGAAGTGATAACACACTGACCTGCTTTTCTGAATGCCCAGCTTTCAGCAGCGCTTTGAGTATCGACTTCAATTCATTTTATTTCGACATTTATCCCTCTTGTAGAGTATAAGAGACTTTAAAATACACCTGTTGTAGTTTTCTTAGTATAAAGGATTTGTACTTCCTCACTACTTGACGCGTGAGTCCTGCAAAAACGGTGGGATTAGTACAATATTATAAGGCTACTTTTTCCGTCAATTTTAGAGTTTTGATAATAATTTTTCAAGAAAAACTAACTATTATTATAGCCCAAGAAATTTAACGCAATATAAGGGTAGCCAACCCAGTTATTTCATGAAATATTTAGATGGCAGTGGCAGATTCTGCAGCGGTATTGTATATTTGTTTATTTATACGTTGTCCAAATACAGAATGTTCCATCTTAAAAACGCCATGTAATATTGTAGTAAATCGTGTTTTAGCTCCATCATTATAGGTTATACATCGCCTCATTTTAAAAATTTTATAAATATTTTCGTCTTAGTTGTTTTGTGACGAATCTACAGTCATTTGGTGTTACTGTTGTTCGGTTACACTCTGTTTATATTACATGAGTTTATTTTTTCGTACTTTCTCCAACCAGGTCTGTAATTCTACAGACTTCATGTCGTAATTTTGTAAATGTCATAGCTGATAAATCACATTTACGTCATCGTAAAATGAACTATTTATTTGACATTTGTATTCTGTAAAAAAATATTTTACGGGTATTGGTCGTTATTGCAATTTGATGAACTTTAATGATTCGACTTAACTTATGTAAGGCTCAGCTCATATGTGATGCACACAAGTATAACGTAAAATATTAAAAGTGTGTTAACGCAACGTTTTATGGGCTGACCTATCACGGCGTGAAGAGGAAGCACAGCGTATAGTATTGGTTTCTGACGTCAGAGAGCCAGGTTCCATTATAGGATTACATTGTCATGGACAAGTCACCGAAGGAGGTTACTGCCAAATGAGGGAAGCATTCACCTCCGCTAATTCGAGGCGTGACAGAAATTATAAATGATGCGTGGAATAGCGGTCGCAGCTGGCGTTCAGCTCATCACATAGCGGCGGTGAGTGAACTGAATTGCCCTCAGCATTTTATCGGCGTGTGTTAGAAACAGGCGTAGCGTGAAATTAATTTTTATGTTATTTAACACATCATTCCATAAGGTATTTGGATACGGCAGTAACTGATCCCTTCGTGGTTACATTTTGTACTGCCAGTATCTCCGCAATCAGGTGAAAAATTTTGCATGTTCATGCTGAAAATTTTTTTTTATTCGTGTGAACTGATGCCTCTTGCGAAATATCATGAGTTCTACAAGATATACTGCTGCATAACTAACCTAGTACAAAATTATAGTCAACCGGTCAGCAATTCCGACCTCATTTGTTTAACTGCACTTGTGTGAGAATTATTACATACCCACGATAGCTATATAATAAAAAGCGACTTAAAAATCAGATTTCATTATCCTGATTAGATATTTTTCATAGTGTATCTTATACTTCAGCGAACTTATAACTTTATAAGTGCATAGACATGAAGGGAGTTTTTTTCTTTTTAGAAGGAACGTTATTACTACAGGTTTTTCGAATAAACTCATATAAATATATTTTTGTACTACTGGGAACATTTTCAGTTACTTTCTAACTGAAATGGTATTTTAATAAATGTTTCTCATATTTTACAAATATAAAAACTTTATGTCTGTTTCTGTAATACATGATTTTCTGAAGAAAAGCTGTTTATTTGCCCATACTTCTCTGCTGTATTTTTTTGCGATTGATGGCCATTTTTTTTTCAAGGATACGTATAGTATATGCATGTTCAGAAAAAGTAAGTAGATACGTCTTTCAGGCCAATAAAAGTATCATCACCAAATTTTAAAGCATTTTTTTCCCTTTGGATTGTAATGTGAAATTTCGAACATTTTTAGGGAGTTGTCATGTCTGGAGGTGTAAGGTAATATAGGAAAATTTGTTTTTCTGAATCTCTTTAAGAACTACGCAATTAGTTAAGAAACATGTTTTATAAAAAAAAAAAATTCAAATATGTCGTTGAAGTGTAAATTTAATGAGGCAAAAATCTCGCAGGTCTAATAATTTTACTCGAATATTTTTGTATATTCTGTAAACAAAGGAATTTAACAACTTAGATCTGCAACACATGCCGGTATTCATTGGTGTGTGTATATATATATATATATATTTATTTATATATATAAACACACACACATATACGTTATATGACCGTATTCACACATATTTACAAACACTGTCTCTTAAAATATTTTTTGTTACCGTTCACGTGACTTTAGCAGGGAAAGCAAAAACGAATCATTACAAGCATGTTTTTCCCCCCTTAATGTCTAATGTTATATTTACATTTGTATTACGATATTTCTTTTCGTGGTATAATGGTTTCATTTTCGGTAGCATACTCTCGTAAATATCTCTAGAGCTAACTGATTTATGAATCAGTACAGCCACAGCCTATTTGTAAGAATGATCGCTTTTAGAATATATAATCAGAAAGAAAATTTTATGTGTTCTAAGTTCTCGGTTCCATTCGACTTACTTTGCAATTATTTGCAGTGAGCTCAATTCATCAGCCGCAGTAAGTAGGAGTCGTAGAAAGGTATGAAAATCTCTNACTTTGCAATTATTTGCAGTGAGCTCAATTCATCAGCCGCAGTAAGTAGGAGTCGTAGAAAGGTATGAAAATCTCTAAGAAAAAATTAATGGGTGTCGTATATCTCACTGCTTCATAAAACACTTTATTCAAATTTAATTCCCTGGTTTACGATGTGCGGATATTAAATAACGAAATTGAACACCTTGAGACTGTACATTTAGTGTGGAGCGAAGCGATCGTAGGGTAGACGATCTTGATTCATCCGAAGTAAACAATCATCGGTCTTTAATTCCATGTGGTTTAGTTTGCTTTGGTGAAAGAGAAAATTGTTTCATCTCGTAGGCATCATAGTTAGCATACAAATCGAGCAGCACGTGAACCTAGAATGTATTGTGTTATTAAAGTTTCTGTAGAGAACAAGTAAGGAAATAAAGCCCAGATCTTTGGAAGAATAACGTAAGGAAATGCGCCCGATCACATTACCCTCGCTGTGAAGATTTTTTTTAGCTGATAAACACATCCCTTTGCTCAAGCACCCCCCACATTCACCAGACTTTGGGGGTTCGCCAAAATGAAAAGAGTTTGCAAAATAACAAATTCTCTGTATTTAGAGGTTATAAGAAAAATGGCAAACGTGTTTAAGAAGGTAAAAGTTGGTGAACTGCAGAGATGCTGTGAACAGTGAAATATATGTAAAAAGCGGTGTATATATGAGGTGTTTTAGAACAGCGCCGACGAACCCCGGCAAGTTATTCCTTACGAAATTATAAGACGAAAACGTATTTACCATTTTCCCCTTAAGTTATTATTAAGGGAGCTATTCACTCCCTAAATTAGAGTTTTGAGGGCTTTTAGTTTAAAATATCACAAAGTAATTAAGAAACAATTGGTGAATAGTGGTTTGAATAACGGAGTTCTCAGACCTCTGAAAACGCGGTTGGTAACATCATCACATCCCCTTTTTTATTAAATGTGGTTGCCATCCTATGTTGTCATGAAACTTTGTTACACCAAGCTTTAAACGATTTGTAAAGTCAAATTATGAATCAGCACGTCTAAATTAAAAGAAAAGGCTGACTTGTCGGAACACTCTCAGATGAACCTGGTCGAACAATTCCCGTAAACAATATGATTAATACACTTACGTTTGTAAATGAAGGCGTTTGTAATGTTTCAATACATTCGTTTACTATCGTATTGTCTTCCTTCCTTTCATTTTGCAGTCGCATAGCATTACCACATATTTATCGTTATTAACTAGTAGTGTGCCCCCTTGGTGCTGAACATTACATTAACGTGATCATCATTCGGGTATGTAACTCACTCGGGCTCACGCCTAGCGCATGACGCTTTGCGCGTTTAAATTACAGCAAGCGCTATTCGTTTTTCACTCGCGTATTGTTCAGCCGTAAGTCCTTAAAAAAAATGGGTTGCCTACCTCTCAGGCCAATTACCGCCTGTTTTGGAATTTCCACAAGGATTTATCGAAAACGGTTCACATGAGAGTGTTCTGACAAGAGGCCTTTTGTGTTTATTTAGAGGCGCTGATTCATAATTTACCTTAACAAATCGTGTACAGCTTAGTTTCACAAAGTTTCACGAAAATATAAGATGGCAACCCCCGTTTACTGAATGAAGGGAGATGATATTGCCAACCGCTTTTTCAGAGGTGTAAGATTTGTGTTATACAAATCATTGTTCACCGACTTGTAACTTAATTGCAAGTACTTTGATATTTTTACTAAAAGCATTTCAAAACTCAATTTTTGGGAGGCTCGAAGGAAAAATGGTACATAAGTTTTCGTATTATATTTTCGTAAGGAATTGCCAGACGGACTTTTTCGGTGTTGTTGAAATANATCATCGGTCTTTAATTCCATGTGGTTTAGTTTGCTTTGGTGAAAGAGAAAATTGTTTCATCTCGTAGGCATCATTGTTAGCATACAAATCGAGCAGCACGTGAACCTAGAATTTATTGTGTTATTAAAGTTTCTTTAGAGAACAAGTAAGGAAATAAAGCCCAGATCTTTGGAAGAATAACGTAAAGAAATGCGCCCGATCACATTACCCTCGCTGTGAAGATTTTTTTTTAGCTGATAAACACATCCCTTTGCTCAAGCACCCCCCACATTCACCAGACTTTGGGGGTTCGCCAAAATGAAAAGAGTTTGCAAAATAACAAATTCTCTGTATTTAGAGGTTATAAGAAAAATGGCAAACGTGTTTAAGAAGGTAAAAGTTGGTGAACTGCAGAGATGCTGTGAACAGTGAAATATATGTAAAAAGCGGTGTATATATGAGGTGTTTTAGAACAGCGCCGACGAACCCCGGCAAGTTATTCCTTACGAAATTATAAGACGAAAACGTATGTACCATTTTCCCCTTAAGTTATTATTAAGGGAGCTATTCACTCCCTAAATTAGAGTTTTGAAGTGATTTTAGTTTAAAATATCACAAAGTAATTAAGAAACAATTGGTGAATAGTGGTTTGAATAACGGAGTTCTCACACCTCTGAAAACGCGGTTGGTAACATCATACCATCCCCTTTTTTTATTAAATGGTGGTTGCCACCCTGTGTTGTCATAAAACTTTGTTACACCAAGCTTTAAACTATTTGTAAAGACAAATTATGAATCAGCACGTCTAAATTAAAAGAAAAGGAACACTCTCAGATGAACCTGGTCGAACAATTCCTGTAAACAATATGATTAATACACTTACGTTTGTAAATGAAGGCGTTTGTAATGTTTCAATACATTCGTTTACTATCGTATTGTCTTCCTTCCTTTCATTTTGCAGTCGCATAGCATTACCACATATTTATCGTTATTAACTAGTAGTGTGCCCCCTTGGTGCTGAACATTACATTAACGTGATCATCATTCGGGTATGTAACTCACTCGGGCTCACGCCTGCGCACGACGCTTTGCGCGTTTAAATTACAGCAAGCGCTATTCGTTTTTCACTCGCGTATTGTTCAGCCTTAAGTCCTTCAAAAAAATGGGTTGCCTACCTCTCAGGCCAATTACCGCCTGTTTTGGAATTTCCACAAGGATTTATCGAAAACGGTTCACATGAGAGTGTTCTGACAAGAGGCCTTTTGTGTTTATTTAGAGGCGCTGATTCATAATTTACCTTAACAAATCGTGTACAGCTTAGTTTCACAAAGTTTCACGAAAATATAAGATGGCAACCCCCGTTTACTGAATGAAGGGAGATGATATTGCCAACCGCTATTTCAGAGGTGTAAGATTTGTGTTATACAAATCATTGTTCACCGACTTGTAACTTAATTGCAAGTACTTTGATATTTTTACTAAAAGCATTTCAAAACTCAATTTTTGGGAGGCTCGAGGAAAAAATGGTACATAAGTTTTCGTATTATATTTTCGTAAGGAATTGCCAGACGGACTTTTTCGGTGTTGTTGAAATANAAAAATGGTACATAAGTTTTCGTATTATATTTTCGTAAGGAATTGCCAGACGGACTTTTTCGGTGTTGTTGAAATAGGCCCTGTATAGGTACGTGGTATGGATGAGATTAAAGGTACGTTGCGATATTTTGGCACTAACACACATTTTTTTCATCAATACCATTACTAAACAGGCACACCTCATATGGTAGTATAGGGAAGTTTTGAGGGGGGGGGGAGGTAATAAATTCATACCCGCCAAGCATTATTGAGATTTTAATGATTGATTATTTTTAATTTTTATAATTCATTTTATATACAAGCTGAACTGAGTGTATTGTCTCAGCCACAATTTATAACTTTTCTTATGCTGTGGAGAGATTCGTCATATTTGTGGGTGGATGTTATGTTCGTAAAATTTGTGGGCGTGACAGAGGAAGCAGCTGCGCTGTGCACAATTAGTTGCGACACAGCAAGCAACAAAGGAGCGTTTCCAATTGGAGGACGTGCTTCAAGTCCAGCCAGCCAGAGACAAGGATGCGTGCGTGTCTGGACGACGAGAACAGTTCAGGAGAATTGGTGGCATGACCTCTGCATGTCCGGAGACGTCACCGCTCGCTTGCAAAGCTCTTCGCCTAGGCGTCAGTAAGTAGAAATATATTGACGTACCCATTTCAATCAATTACGTCCCATTGCCACAATCACGGCTCTCAACAAAAACACTCATGGAGCAAGTCAGAAGATCTGCGTTGGACCTCTGGCAGTCACGAGAGTTGGCAACCCTCCGGGAAGAAAATCCCCGCGTTACGAAATCTCTGGTTTGAAGTTAGAATTTGAGGTTGACTACCAGAGGTACCAACATGTTATTGTGAACATAGGCAATCAGATATCGGCTCTGTTACAAACAGTGAATACAATACTGTTCCTTAGATATCATGGGGAATATTTGAATAACAGAGCTTGAATAATACCAAAACTGACACCATAGTTTTAAGAACTTGAAATGNATATCATGGGGAATATTTGAATAACAGAGCTTGAATAATACCAAAACTGACACCATAGTTTTAAGAACTTGAAATGTTATTGCAGCTGTTCATGTATTAGAAAATATATTAACGTAAAGCTTATTTTTTCTGAGAAACTAGCTGATTGAGTACCGAGTGAAGCGTTAGAAGTTATCAAACATACCTCAAGTCTTTCAGCAGCGATGTACTTTGCGCATCATTTGTATAGAAATGGCAACCCACGAGTAAAGAAGAGCTAAAATTACCCACAGGGAAAACACTATAATTTAAGTGTTCTTAAACATATTTGCTGGCATTCGAACGTAATTTGTAAATGCTTTTTTTATGCACANGTAAATGCTTTTTTTTTTTATGCATAGCATATTTCGGGGTCTCCGCATCCCATTTAGAGCAAGTACCAGGAATCTGCACTTGAGGTTTAAAGGCGCGGAAGCCTGTTCCTAAAATTTGCCTCTTTCTTGTACCGATTTCAATAAAATGTGGAGTCTTATTTACAATTATTTCGACTTCATCATGAAGAGAGACACACAACTGAGCAGCTCTTGAAGTTGCTACTGCTCCGTGGCAAAAGCTGAAATGAAGACGTCAGAAGTTCTTTTCGAGTGTTTTCAGTCATGTTCTAATTGGTATCGACGGAAATGATTCACAAGGGACTTGATGTTTCAGTAAAAGAAAACAGTATCCTGAGCAATGCTATAATGATGAAATAAAAGGGTGCTTTCTTTTGTTCCCTGTCTCTGTTGGTCTCCGATGTTGTAGTGGTTGCTCTACTNATATCATGGGGAATATTTGAATAACAGAGCTTGAATAATACCAAAACTGACACCATAGTTTTAAGAACTTGAAATTTTATTGCAGCTGTTCATGTATTAGAAAATATATTAACGTAAAGCTTATTTTTTCTGAGAAACTAGCTGATTGAGTACCGAGTGAAGCGTTAAAAGTTATCAAACATACCTCAAGTCTTTCAGCAGCGATGTACTTTGCGCATCATTTGTATAGAAATGGCAACCCACGAGTAAAGAAGAGCTAAAATTACCCACAGGGACAAACCACAATAATTTAAGTGTTCTTAAACATATTTGCTGGCATTCGAACGTAATTTGTAAATGCTTTTTTTTTTTATGCATAGCATATTTCGGGGTCTCCGCATCCCATTTAGAGCAAGTACCAGGAATCTGCACTTGAGGTTTAAAGGCGCGGAAGCCTGTTCCTAAAATTTGCCTCTTTCTTGTACCGATTTCAATAAAATGTGGAGTCTTATTTACAATTATTTCGACTTCATCATGAAGAGAGAGACACAACTGAGCAGCTCTTGAAACTGCTACTGCTCCGTGGCAAAAGCTGAAATGAAGACGTCAGAAGTTCTTTTCGAGTGTTTTCAGTCATGTTCTAATTGGTATCGACGGAAATTATTCACAAGGGACTTGATGTTTCAGTAAAAGAAAACAGTATCCTGAGCAATGCTTTAATGATGAAATAAAAGGGTGCTTTCTTTTGTTCCCTGTCTCTGTTGGTCTCCGATGTTGTAGTGGTTGCTCTACTNTAATGATGAAATAAAAGGGTGCTTTCTTTTGTTCCCTGTCTCTGTTGGTCTCCGATGTTGTAGTGGTTGCTCTACTTGCTCGAAGTCTGGATGTAATAGGTTAGAGTATCATCCTGGAAATGTGAGTAAGCGACGCTATTGGCTCTAACTGCGTTCATNAAGTCTGGATGTAATAGGTTAGAGTATCATCCTGGAAATGTGAGTAAGCGACGCTATTGGCTCTAACTGCGTTCAATTCTTTGTAAAGCCGTTTCCCTTGTAGCGTATCTTTCCTGGTACAAAGCACGGGGTGTTTATATAAGACAATAATANTTCTTTGTAAAGCCGTTTCCCTTGTAGCGTATCTTTCCTGGTACAAAGCACGGGGTGTTTATATAAGACAATAATAACATAATCATGTTAACCAGTTTTTCACAAAGTAAATTCGCAGCTTTTAAAGCCTCTGACGTCGAAAATATGGGATGTTTTCAAACAGTAGAAAATTTTGGCGGAGTTGCGAATGATAGACGTATGTTTGTGAGCGATTGAGTGTGTGAAGAGATTTGGGTGGCTCGTAACATTGAGGTCTTNGACGTATGTTTGTGAGCGATTGAGTGTGTGAAGAGATTTGGGTGGCTCGTAACATTGAGGTCTTGAGAGCCGATGAGGGTGAAGCGAGGTGAGTATGGAGCAGCGCCAGAAATGAAAGGGCGCGGGAAACGGGAGATGGCCGAGAAAATCCGCCAACGAGCACGATTCCCACATGTGAAAATCCGGGAGCGACCCCGCCGGGAATCGAACCCAGTTCGCCTAGGTCGGAGGCTATAGTAGTCTAACCNCATGTGAAAATCCGGGAGCGACCCCGCCGGGAATCGAACCCAGTTCGCCTAGGTCGGAGGCTATAGTAGTCTAACCACTACACCAGCACGACCCACGTATGTTTGTCGTCACCAAAGTACGCATTGGCTTCGGTATTATTAACAGAGTCAAAGTGATTGTCATTGCAGACGTATTCAATTCGCAACTCTCGTGTCAGTTGCGAAATCCAGCAGGGCCGTATCGTTCGTGCAAATCGGATTGCCAGGGATGAATTTGAAGCAGCGCAGGCCCTGGAGGCCATCCCCTCCACAGCGGCGAGCACTCAGAAGGCCCCGAGCGTAGCCGCTAGGTACGTGGAAGGAGGACATGTGTGGTGGGGGGACAACATGGAGAAGGCACCGTGTGACGTCCTGTGGGGCGTACCACGGAGAAACTATATATTGTGCCGGGTGTCGTCTACCAGTAGCAGCTGGTGTTTGACCAGCAGGGGAGCCCTCCGGTCGCGTTCACTATTTTCCCCTGCGTCGGACTCGTCGTCGCCTATTCCTCGGTCCGCGGTTCGACTTCCCTGCGAGGCTCCGCGAGTGAAAATAATAAAATTGGAAGTTAGAGGTCACGGCCAGCCACAATTGGCGAGGTGAAAGTGCAATCCGGTGGTCTGCGAATTTCTGTCAGCTGCGCGGGACAGTGGTCGGCCTGACGCAGTCGGTGAGTTTGGCGAGCCTGCGAGATGGTGAAGGTGCTGCTACGCGCTGACACGCACGTCGACATCCGATTGCGGCCACACGAGCCCCCGCCGAAGTGCACGTGGAGCCAGGTGAGGGCCGCCGACATCTTACACACGTCTGAAACGCACTCTGCATTAAGTCTCTTGCCTGCTTTGAAAGCACTTGTATTTTGGTGTATAGTCTATTCGCGGTTTCTTCACAGTTTTTGATACAATCCTTTGAAAAATCACATGTAGGACGTACTTGGTTGTTTTCTAGATATGTCACGTATCACAACAGTTTTATACTTGTGTTAACATAAAAGTACCTTATTATTTATTAAATTGAACTTTTACTTATATTATATCTAAATTACAATATTTAGTTTTTTATTAATGTGAAGTAAAACGGATATAAAATAGGTGTGTTGGTAATGCATAGTAATAAATAGTTCTTACGCAAAATATTATGTTACTGAGTGCGCAAGTGCGTTGTATTTTGTGTAATTTTCAACCCATTGTTAAGCTTTGTTTGCATAAGGCGGAGGGATATCCTGGAAGTAGAACTTTGGCAGGGCTTCAGAAAAGTCTGAAGTAACCGTGAAAGGACTATATAGGAAATTGCGTGATAATGAAATTCGGTTTTTTTNAGGGCTTCAGAAAAGTCTGAAGTAACCGTGAAAGGACTATATAGGAAATTGCGTGATAATGAAATTCGGTTTTTTTTGGCGTTCCTTTTGAAGACAGATATTTATACCACCGGAAACTTTTTTAAGCAGAAAAATACGTGCTTCTTTACTGTCGAATCCTTTTGTAACAATAATGTATAGCCTGTTTCCTGGAAATATCATAGAACTTAATAATTAAATTAAAAATTACTAAAAAAACAAATTGTTATATTTGCGTCGGTACAAATCTTGAGTGTATCATTTCTCACACTTAGGTTTTGTTTCAAAAATTGCTTCCAAAGAACCGAATTTCATTAATATGTATTTCCCTGTACCAAATTCTCGCTGCTTTCAAACCAGGCAACAGCCTTAAGGGGTCTGCATAATAAAAATTTAAAAAAAAAACAGTAAGGCTGAACTCACCATAGTCCGTCGCATCCGTCAGCCGTCCGTTCGTCCGGCGGTCACGNTTAAAAAAAAAACAGTAAGGCTGAACTCACCATAGTCCGTCGCATCCGTCAGCCGTCCGTTCGTCCGGCGGTCACGTGATCTTCAACCAATCGCAGGGCAACTTTTTTCTATCCGTCCATCTGTCAAATATTTACTAAACTTTAACATTCGATGGAAGGACGGATTAACCACCGCCTCTTGGCGACATTTCTTAGACGTTAATACGCATTTTGAAATAAAATGCAAGGCGGTGGATTTGTGTTTATTTATCTTTGGTGGTAAATTCAGAAATTTAAAAAGCAAAAAAATTATTCAATATAAATTTTTATCACAAAAAAAAATTTCCCCAAAATGTTTTTTTCTTGACAATGTATTTCCAACCAAATATATATCTCCAACAAAAGAAAGATCGCCATGTTAAGTTGTCATACTGAAATGTTGACGTACAGAAGGATTTAAGATCTATGTATTGCTGTACATCGCTCTCAACTGACGGACGAGGACGACAGATGGATGACTCCCGGACGGACGGACGACTGACGGATTAGACGGACTATTGTGCATCCACCTTAAGAAGTAGGCAGCGGAAATTTTTCCACCGCTTTGGCTCTGCCCTAGTTCAACACAATGGAGTTGCCACTGCCTACTGCACTGGAAATATTTTGGAAGTATTTAGTGTAACCAATCGCCTTAAAACATACGTATAACAAACATATGTTAAAATTTTTATTTCAAATTACACTAGAGTATTAGTTTGTACTCACCTTATTCGAAGAAAAAAAACCGTCGAAAACAAACATACGAATAAATAAACAGCTGTTTTAATTTTGATCGAATACATTATACACTAAGGCGCGTTCTATATTTCGAACTTAAGCAGCAACATCGCAATTGTGTCAGTTTAAGTTTGGAAGCTTACTGCTCACTGGTCAATGCTTATTTCTTAAGTTGTTTTGTTGTATTTCTTATTTATTGTGCTTGCACATTTAAGGATGTTGAATAGTCAAAATATTTTTCTACGTTTTTAATATATTACTTATTCTTTTGTTGTGACACGAAACAATAGTATGGAAAAAGTTTGAAAATGGAGGAAAATTACTTTAACTAAACACTTTGTGGCAGTCATATTTTTTTCCCAGTGCAGAATAACCTAGCGTTCACATAAAGATATTACTTATCACTCTGTTGCCGCCAAATCGTATAATTGCATCGCAAATTTTGGTAACATTCAATTGAAATTCCAATCATTGAAAAATATAAATATTTTACTGTGTTTTTTAGGTGACTGTGAAGGTGTTTTGCATCGCTATTAGGTTTACTTAATTTCATTACTGTGGAAGTTGTTTTGAAAATTAACCATTTCTTTGAAAATAAATGTAATGGTTTTAATGACCAACGCAATAGTTTTATAATTATGCATAAACTCTCTTTAAATGCAGTCGATGCGATATTTACATTAAGTTATGATTCATTTTTGTAATTTCATTTATATTTATGGGTTGGGCGTGATGAAACACATGTTTAGTGCGTGTGATAACAAAGTTTTATTTTCGATGTTCTCAATTGACTCATTATAATAATATGTATTGTATCACGTAGTAACGAGAGGATTGACCTTAGTGTGTAACACCTTAACTGTTTGATTTTTCGTTTCGACGTTCTTAAAATGCAGGGATTGTATACGGTTAAAATTGCATGTCACAATCGGGAAACCAACATCTATCATGTTTACCGTCTGCCCAATTTTCATTTTCGTGTATCTTAACTGAATTATACGAAATAAAAAATATTAAATCGCGTTTCCGCTAAACTCTTGGCTGAAAGATCCACTGTCGTGGTCAAAATTTGTTGGTATTTTTACTTACTTACTTTTACTTACGTTCGTTTCTTCATACCGCATTTGTCTAGAGAGATAGGCTTTTGGGTTGGNATTTTTACTTACTTACTTTTACTTACGTTCGTTTCTTCATACCGCATTTGTCTAGAGAGATAGGCTTTTGGGTTGACTGTGTTTTTGCACAGGAATAGACTTCTCAACACTGGGACCTAAGGCCTTTTTTTAGCCAGTTGCCCACTGTACAGCAGTGAATTCCTCTTATGAAGTTCGCGTCATTAATGTTTATTGTCCGCGGCTCAGCTGATGTTGTATGCAGCGTCACCTGACGCCANCTCTTATGAAGTTCGCGTCATTAATGTTTATTGTCCGCGGCTCAGCTGATGTTGTATGCAGCGTCACCTGACGCCATGCATGTCGCTCAAGCGGGTAGGCTCTCAATACATTTCATCCAAGTTTGAAGTTCGCTTAATACCAACGCTTGCGGCACTTCCTGAGTGCAGCTGTCATTTTAACGAGCGTAGGTAGACGCTTCCGCCTACAATGTTAGGTGGCGTTCTTAGCATTATTTCATGTTGAAATTCCCCCCACTGAATGTCGCAAATATCCGTGAACTAGCAAACCCTAATAATTCCAGACTAACCTAACGTAGCCAGTCTCCGGGTTACCGTAACGTACTGGACCAACAGGTTAATACGGGAGATTACAATAGCGGAACTCTGGTTACATTCTCTTTTTTTTTTTACGTTGTGGTCAGTGGTCAGTGTTGAACTAGCAACTTTACCACGCAGAGAAATCTACTTACATTCAGTTTGAGGTAATGCAATTATAACACACTTATCACTCAGAAAGCATTGTTGCCATTAATTTTGACTTTTTTTTCCTCTTGAATCCTTTAAACGATACAGTATTTCTTTTATCCCTACACAGGCCATTCCATAAAGTAGAGGATGAATATCTTACGAGTATAAGCAGGAATTGAGTGGCAGGGTAGTTTTTCCTATCTTCACGGTTTCTGGTATTTTGAGAAGGCCTAAGCATTTCCTGTAAAAATAGTGATCCCATCATGAAAGTTTTTTATTAGGAAATTGTATAACCCCCTGGATTCTATATTTAACAATTTTTTTTCCGTTAGCGCTTGAATTATGTTAACATTGTTTTTGAGATTGAAATTAATTTGTAAATATTTGTACTGAANATTTTTACTTACTTACTTTTACTTACGTTCGTTTCTTCATACCGCATTTGTCTAGAGAGATAGGCTTTTGGGTTGGCTGTGTTTTTGCACAGGAATAGACTTCTCAACACTGGGACCTAAGGCCTTTTTTTAGCCAGCTGCCCACTGTACAGCAGTGAATTTCTCTTATGAAGTTCGCGTCATTAATGTTTATTGTCCGCGGCTCAGCTGATGTTGTATGCAGCGTCACCTGACGCCATGCATGTCGCTCAAGCGGGTAGGCTCTCAATACATTTCATCCAAGTTTGAAGTTCGCTTAATACCAACGCTTGCGGCACTTCCTGAGTGCAGCTGTCATTTTAACGAGCGTAGGTAGACGCTTCCGCCTACAATGTTAGGTGGCGTTCTTAGCATTATTTCATGTTGAAATTCCCCCACTGAATGTCGCAAATATCCGTGAACTAGCAAACCCTAATAATTCCAGACTAACCTAACGTAGCCAGTCTCCGGGTTACCGTAACGTACTGGACCAACAGGTTAATACGGGAGATTACAATAGCGGAACTCTGGTTACATTCTCTCTTTTTTTTTACGTTGTGGTCAGTGGTCAGTGTTAAACTAGCAACTTTACCACGCAGAAAAATCTACTTACATTCAGTTTGAGGTAATGCAATTATAACACACTTATCACTCAGAAAGCATTGTTGCCATTAATTTTGACTTTTTTTTCCTCTTGAATCCTTTAAACGATACAGTATTTCTTTTATCCCTACACAGGCCATTCCATAAAGTAGAGGATGAATATCTTACGAGTATAAGCAGGAATTGAGTGGCAGGGTAGTTTTTCCTATCTTCACGGTTTCTGGTATTTTGAGAAGGCCTAAGCATTTCCTGTAAAAATAGTGATCCCATCATGAAAGTTTTTTATTAGGAAATTGTATAACCCCCTGGATTCTATATTTAACAATTTTTTTCCGTTAGCGCTTGAATTATGTTAACATTGTTTTTGAGATTGAAATTAATTTGTAAATATTTGTACTGAACTGTTTGTATCTGGTATGGCAGTGCTTTCGTTCGAACAAATTAGAAATTCACTTCATTAAATAACTGTCGACAGCATTAATAAATTACAAAGTTTATATTCACATCTACTAAGAGTGAGTACTTTAATTTGTATTACAAATATTAAATAGATACGGTATATATTGAGCAGTTTTGAGTCGATAATATGCCTTTTGTATATTCTTTGATATGTCATTATCAGTTACGATTTGCATGTTTCTTTCCAACGAGCACGAAGGGTCCTTATTGAACGCTTTGTTAATGCTGTGACACGAGGAAAGTTTTAAAGAAATGTTGGTTTTCCAATCATCATCTAGGGACATTTTGACGAGTTCAGTTTCAGTGTATACCTACAGCATTATGCTTGTCGTGTTGTTAATTTTTTTATTAATAGTGTTATCTGCTGTCCGTGTGTCCGCTGAAGTATATAGAGTAACAAATCCCTCGATGGACGTAACATTCTAAAGCGTATTTTATTTGATTTAGTAGAGGAGAAAGGGATGATCAGGCCAAAGGTGCGCACTTTGACCATCTAAGGTACTAAATGCAAAGTAGGCTGTATGTTTCCTGTTGGTCGGGCAGAAAAAACATCCCAAAACCTGCAATGGTATTCGGGGTCAAACCAAGATATCCCCACGTCTGCATCGGTTGCGCCATTCAAGTGAGCCATTGTCGCGGACGTTATAAATAATAAAGTCGTTCATTTACTCCTACCTTATGCGGTTTTTCAAATTCTTGTATTATATATAAATGTTATTTTCAAAGCATTCCATTTTTAACTTCGTATAGAAAAAAAATTGAAATATAATAATGTTTTCAATGACCGCAAGTGAGCGTCTTTTTTAGGAAAATAATTTCTGAAACACACTTAGAACTTTGAAAACCATCGAGTTTCGTGCTCTGGTTTCATAAAAAGAACTCGCCAAATTTCAATTCATACTCGCCGTCTGAACATCATAATGGGCAACACGTCAGCAACGGATGTGCCCAATGAACCGTAAACTCCAACACAAGCTGCCAGTAACGTATAACAAGGTCGCTAGTCAGTCACAGTGTCCAGACTGAACCGAGACTTGAGAAACCTAGGTCCAGATGATGCACACTACCGAGGGTTGTTACCTGAATCAGGATATGTTACATCATCAACGTTATAGTGTGCAGAAATGTATCTTCTACCCAGAAAATTACGTGAATAATTCTTGCTCTTATGGAATTCGCTTTTTCTCAGCTTCCATGCCTTAAGAGTGCCGCGTAACTAGGCCTCCATAAGGTGAGCAGAACTCAGTGAAAAACTATTTTTTTCAAAAACTGCTCAACATGTTTGTATGATGTCTGCTTACGAATATCAGCCAAGAAACATTTCATGTCTGAAGACTGGTTTTGTTTTCTATTCCCGTTTCTAATGTGTACGTTTTTAAAAATTAAAAATTAAAGCTGCCCTTTCCATACTCATTTGAAGGTGTAAAAACTTGATAGTAGTGCATAGACGTGCAGTTCACCTTTTACTTTACATTACGCTACAAAATGGCAGGGTCACAACTGAACGTTTCGTACAGGCGATTTTTTGACGGAAATAATGTACCCGAGTTCAATGCCCTGTGCTTAGAGGCGATGAGGCATGCGATGCGCGTTTCTGGGTCGTCCGTGGCTCTTCTAGAGCTTGGGACACACTATACAGGATGTGCAAAAACTCATTGCCCAAACTCTGAACATAGTTTCTTTGGGCCAATAGTAACACAAAAGCCCCACACAATTACTTCCGGAAACGTAGTTTTATATGAAATGATTGTGTTGGAAGTTGCTGCGTACAACGCCTGCAGAACAAGGTGGTGCGTCGAGCGTGTCGGATAAGTTGCATAAGAAGTAGGCGCATGACACTGCATCATTATTTATTACGCACGAATTGTTGCGCGCCTACTTCCTATGCAATTTATCCTACATGCACGATCGCACTGCCTTGTGCTGCAGGCGTTATACGCCGCTACTTCGAACACAATTACTTGATATAAAAATACGTTTCCGGATATAAGTGCATAGGGCTTTTGTGTTACTATTGGTCCGAATAAACTATTTCTGAAATGTGGATACTGTATACGTCCTGGTAGGCGGTCCCTTTAAGTATGCCAGAAACAGGCGTTGGGGAAAATGCGGGTAGCAGCTTTGTGTTCAGCCGACACGTCGCTGGTTCCTTTACTGGCGCTTAGCCTCTTCCGTAAACAACCAAACATCTACTGCTTCTCAGAAACTGTAAATTTACATTTATTTCGACGAGTAGATGCTGCCGTAGATAATTTCTGGACTTGGTCTTGCAATCCGCGGTCGTGAATTATGGCATGTTATTCGAAAATTTAAAACATTCCGAATTCCACGAGACCTGTGAGTTTGGTCATCAGGCCTTGCACCAAACTGCATGTGCCAAAATGACCTAACCGAGCAGCAGGTTGTATCCGTCTGTACAACCAACGATTTTGTGTGCACCTATTTGTTGTATCTTAGTAGACAGAGCGCCCGTGAACTTCATTAATTCGCTAAGGTTTTAGTTATTTGACTAAATGCAATGCCTCCCGTGCTTCCGAGATTTAACTTATTTCTTGCTCGCTTCTTTCACCACATTTATACAGATAATGTTATTGTGCTTTATCTTCTGAAATGAAATGCTCGTGATGTAGCTTTAGAGTCGTTACCAACATTTCTGAGCTCGTCATAGTCTCACTAATAATTCTACGTTCGCAAAACATAAACACCACTTTTGTGTCCGAATGACAATTCGACGAAAATACAAATCGATATTACTGAAACACAATTACATAGGATATGGTGGTTTACAGGCACCTACTGCCACAAAGCTTTAGTATTTTAGTTCCTATAAGCGCTCTTCGTGGACAGTATAATAACTTAACAACTTATCGTTGGTACAGTAAATTGTGTAGCCCTAACATTCGTTCATTTCGTAATGAGAAAGTTTCAAGCTTCCATTCGCTGCAGATTAAATTCATGTGTTAACAAATCATTTTAAAGAGGGGGTGGGGGGTTAGATTTTGCGGATGTGGGAGAAAACAATGAAATGCCCTTTTTTTTCGATTATCTAGTGGTGTCATCGATGAGATTTAGAATGCTTAAGAATGCTGTCATTACTTTCAAGAGTAACGATGGTGTGCCACCGAAAATATGCGTGACAAAATGTACAATTTCGGAAGAAAACAGGCGTTGTCCTGGCGATGTCCAAAGAAACATTTGCGCATAAGAAGAAGTGGCTAAATTCTTTGTGTCACCGAAGCCACAGTAGCGTCTGTAAGTGTTAACAAGTGTCTAAATCTGCATCGCTAGTAGTATTTCATGGCACGTTTAATCATACGCGCTTTGATGCCGGTTAGCTGTGCAAACTGTATGTTTTATTTATTGTTTAAGAAATTTTTTCAATTCTTTTATGACGATTCAGTCAGAAGATATCGCTAGACCTGGAAAATCACAAGAACTGGAAAAGCTGACTAATTTGGGAAAGTTATGAAAAAATTATGTCTTCAAAGCCACGAATACACATCAGTGAGTGCATTTGAATGATTAATACAACTACATTTTGAATGGTTGAAACTGAATGAATTCTTATGATGAGCAAAATGCATACTTGAGTCGTTAGATAATGATTTCGCCGGATAAAAACCGTAAAGCAACGGAAACCGAAGACCAGGCAAAATACCACAACTGTTCATACAAGCTTTCTGTACGTGTGAAAGAAGGGACAGTCTACAAATAAGTTGTGGTGTGTAGCAAATTTTTTATTGAAGTCTTTGCAAAAGCAAAAAAAAATAGCAAAGCAAAAAAAAACGTTTTACTAAAACATTTTTAATAATCACGCCAAGAAGCGTGAAAATATGAAATCTGTAGCAATTATTATCAGACACATTTTTATGCCCAATATTCAAACACAACGATGAGTGCTGCTCAAAACTAATTTCCATGCACTAATTTAATATCCGTATTCTGGCAAACGCTAAGTTTTACTTCTAGACTTACCTGGAGTTCGCTTCTGTAAGTCGCACGATGTCACGTCTTTTCTGTTTGATTTTCGAAGAAGTGTGGTGCACCTACGCATTTTTGGTGACGAATCAGATGGCCAGAATTAAAAATTACACTATTATATAATTTATTCATTGCATTGTACACGTCGCCAAATTTTTGAAATCGATATAATTTATATTTCCAGTTCGCGGACACTCAGTCTTATACTGCGGCCAGAATGTGGGGGAGGTGACACTAAACGGCAAATGGAAGTTCCTGCAGACTGGGAAGCCATTGCCATAATAATGTCGATAATTTTCGAAGTAATTTCTGCTAAGCAATCGATGCTCAGGAAGTGGTAGCTTCTTCTCAACGAAAACATGCCAATAAGTTTCTGCTTGCTTTGCAGGAAATTAAAGAAATTTCAACTTCAGAACAATATTATTGCTATTTCTACACAAGGAATTGTATCTCGGACGCATACTGAAATCTTCCATTCTCCCTAGCCTAAGACGATGATTGTATGATGAAGTAAAAACGAGTTTCGGTCACCTTTACGACTTTCCATCTCAAGTATATCTTAATAAGTTTTCTATAGTTTTGATTAAAACCTGGTAATCGTGTTTGACAGTGTTCCAAGTTTACAAGATAGTATTTTATCTATTCTTTTCAGAAGTGTTTTTATATTATTATTTTTTTAATGACTTTCCTTTTATGTATTTTAATTTTCTTTGCGAAGTGTGGTTGTGTTAGAAATATTTTTACGTTTGAGATGTTAGCAATCTAGTTTATAATTTAATTGATTTCTTTTCAGTGGACAGGTCTTTTTCTCTACAGAACATTGTATAGGTCCTGTCGATTTCCAGGGCAACAACTACATTTAAATATGTAATCTATAACATTTATCAACATCTACGTTGAAAATGTTCTTGTCTTGCCTTTGTTAAGATATAAACCTGTAACACAACTTTCTAGATTTATCATTCGGTCTACAGATGGCATGTCACGGCTAAGTCAGCATATGTTGAGGCACCGAAGGGATTGCTGGTATAATTTGCTCGTCTTTCGAGAAGATATCACAAATTTGTGCTGCACACAAGATCATCGACCTATCCCCAAAAAAAGGAGCCCATGAACGTTAATTTAGAATTCCGTGAGCAGCCACTGACTGGCTTTCCTCTGTCGATTGACTGCCCTGGGAATTGCTCAAGCATTGAAGAGTGCACAAGAGCAAAAAAAAATATCTAGCCCAAACATGCTGGCAGAAGAAGCCATTAATTTAATGTATCAGTAAGAACATAAATATTTCAAGCATATTCACAGGCATAATGCTAATGTGATTGTGTTCTCTTGGAAGAAATATTGTCCTCTAAGGCAATCTGATTTCATAGTGACTCATTTCATCTTGACTCTACAAGTTTCACAATCGTGCTAGATTGAAGCACTTGGGTGTTCTATACCCCGAACCCTACATTTGTGGGGTTTATAGCATCGTATGTCCCAGTAAAAACACTGCAAAATAAATTCCACTGGTCTTGTCTCACAAAGCAGTATTTATCGTACAGGTTTTAGTTTTCGCGCATTTAGTTTCATTCGTCTGGGTGGTAGACTCCCCGGATTGTATAGTTGACAGACAACCTGAGAACGATCAAACGCTAAATGAATGCGCTGTAAATCTTCTTATGGCAATCTTAGTCTTGACCATTGAGCATCATCTCAAAACACTAGCAGTATTTGGATCAGTAGCTGCCTCAAATGGATTATCATATCCATTGAGGCGTCACTCGCAGGTCACCCAAATTTCAATTGAACAGTTAAATTTCGCTTGTTCTCCTCTTTCCAAAATACACGCTGCACCTTTCCCAGCAGAGTTGCAATGACTGTTGCCGCACATTGCTGCAGTCGCGTGCTGTCTGTGTTTTCCTGTAATCTGCAAACCATCGTTGTAATTGAACCTTCTACTTAGCCACACGAACCAGGCATTGCAGCGACTTCTTTCAGTGGTTATTAATTGGGTTTCATGCCTTCACCACATAGCAAGTTCTTCAGCTATTGTTGTGATGTCTATAGACTCCCTACTTGTGTCTCGTTGGCCGACTTCAAAACTCCAGTCCTCATTTTTCTTATGCGCAAATGTTTCGTTGGACATCACCAGGACAACGCCTGTTTTCTTCCGAAATAGTACATTTCGACGCGCATATTTTTGGTGGCACAGGTTCTTTTCTCGTGTAATTAATGGTAGCATTCTTAAGTATTCTAAATCTCATAAATTGCATATATTATATGTATAAAAATGTGTATTGACTTAATATTGTGCTTGACTGTGTATTGTCCTTTTTATTTTTTGTTCTGCATCTAACATATATAATTTCTGGGGCAGATTGTATACCGACAATTGCTTCTAAAGTTGGTGTGTGACTTCGAAGTTGCAGATGTTAAATTTGTATTTAAAGTATTATTTAAGGTGTTTAAAGGTGTGCAACTAAGCGTCTGGACAATTTAAAAGTGAACGAAGATATGCAATTACAAAAAAAACCCGTCAATATCATGAACCACCGAACAAGAGCTTTTCTAGTATGTTTATTTAAGACGATATGTTTTAGGATCTTCGGCAATAAAAATCTGAATCACTGAAAGTCAACATAAATCACTAAAAGATCACCAATAAAGAGAGCTATAACACGCTGATGACTTCAGCAACCTGTTTTCACGCGTTTACCAGTGATTTATACAGATTTGCAATAAATTGGACAGCCCAGAGTCAATGATCGTTAGAACATTACACTGATTCCACAATTAAGAAATGTGAATGTACTTATCTTGCAGTGGCTCTACTATCACTGATTCAAATTGCTAGTTAAAGTGCTTANAATCACTGAAAGTCAACATAAATCACTAAAAGATCACCAATAAAGAGAGCTATAACACGCTGATGACTTCAGCAAACTGTTTTCACGCGTTTACCAGTGATTTATACAGATTTGCAATAAATTGGACAGCCCAGAGTCAATGATCGTTAGAACATTACACTGATTCCACCAATTAAGAAATGTGAATGTACTTATCTTGCAGTGGCTCTACTATCACTGATTCAAATTGCTAGTTAAAGTGCTTANCAATTAAGAAATGTGAATGTACTTATCTTGCAGTGGCTCTACTATCACTGATTCAAATTGCTAGTTAAAGTGCTTAGGATAGACGATGCAGGGGCATTTCACGCACCAAAATATTGTCATCGAAACAAGCTTCTTTTATATATTTAAATAAATATTTATACCGCTTACTTTTGCTTCAATGTCATCTGGTCGCAGAAGCTAACTAGACGAAAGTCCATTTAGCATCACTTACTGGGGTTTGGTAAAATTTTTACCCACAAAACTGTAGAGCAGGGGTGGCCAACTTGATTAGACCCAAGATCTACTGTTTACTGACAAAACCCTGTGCGATCTACCAATTACATACTTCTTGAAATTTTAAATGAAACAGTATAGTTCAGTATACAATTATGTAGTATTTTTTATTTTATTAAGAGGGAAAACATAAAACTGAAAATTATTCTTAGTAACTACTTATTTATATTAGTGTGAGCATTGCGTCTGAGCATCTTCCGCTAGATAAGCAAAATCAGGTTTGTAGTTGGAAATTGCCAA
>NQII01000378.1:954243-968420 GCA_002778355.1 Clitarchus hookeri
TTTTTTTTTTTTGCTCTTCAGTGTATATTTTACGAATGTCACATAACCAAAAAGGCAAATAACGTATAAAATAACGTGTTTCCAATAATACGTGTCATTATTAGTCATTTAGTGGGTGCGATCTTGATCTGGCTGGGCAGGTTTCGTACTGAATAAAAATACTTTAAGGATATGTGGGACACTCATTAACGCTACAAACGTTAATCGTATGCTACAAGTTTATGGAAGGCGGTGTACAAACACCAAGAAAGGGCTTTTACAAACTTTGCGAGCAAATATTTTACCAGAGTGATGTAATTATTACTTTCTAGATATTTCTGACATATGTTGCTGCGGTGCAAGATACTATGGAAAATAAATGCACCGGTATGGGAAGATATTTGCTCTCTAAGTTGGCAAAAGCCGTCGCCTATAATTGCTCTTTCTTAGTTTATTAACGCAGTCTTCCAAACACTTGTGGATTTCAACAGACGTATTTCGAGCTGCCTTACATTCTCTCGTTCTATCTCTGTGTGTGTCTCTCTCTCTCTCAATGGCGTAGCGTCTCTTCGAACACGACACACACGCGTTAGTGCCCGTTGAGACAGGGCCAGCACAGTCGAGATGAGATGAGCCCGACGCCAAGCGATGTGGGTGCAGCTGTCGCTCGCCCAGCCTAGCTGGTGTGGTAGTGGAGTGGAGAGATTTGGTTGGCTCGTAACATCAAGGTCTTGAGAGCCAACGAAGGTGAAGCGAGGTGAACCTGGAGCAGCGCCGGAATGCAAGCGGGGGAAACGGGAGATCCCCGAGAAAATCCGCCGACCAGCGGCATCGTCCAGCACGATTCCCACATGCTAAAATCCAGGAGTGACTCCGCCGGGAATCGAAACCGGTTCGCCTAGGTGGGAGGTGGTTAGTTTGTCCACTACGCCACCGCGGCCCTTCNGACTCCGCCGGGAATCGAAACCGGTTCGCCTAGGTGGGAGGTGGTTAGTTTGTCCACTACGCCACCGCGGCCCTTCAGAATAAATGTGTTTCGTTAAGAAACCGATACTTATGTTCAACTTTATATCATTGCTAAAAGTATGGGGCTAGAATTACATTCAACATTAATTTATTTCGCTCTTCTTTATATTCAATATTGCGAGTTTAAATCACAGGGCTTGCTGACACGCGGAAGACATTATTTTAGTTGTTAGTAGTGTGAAGATCTCAGTTGTATCGTCACTAACCTCACTTAACCGCTTACGTAGCTCCTACAGTATGTTTCAACATGTATTTTGCCCTTGGAGAGTATTTATAGCGTATTCATCTTTCAGCACTCCTGAAAGCACTTAGAAAGGTTCACAAATTTTAATGATACGTCACTTGTTATTAAATAACTGTTAAAAGTTAATAAGGACAAATGTCTGAGGTGAATTTACGAAGTGAAAATGGTTTGGAAATTGGGCCAATAGTGACCTCAGCTTCAACCGGTTAATACGCACGCCAGATATCTGCGAGCATGAACGTCGCAATGAAGGGAGGATGAACGTCGCAATGAAGGGAGGGGAAAGGTAACAGCTAAGCGGATTAGAGTCTGCCACATCATGTAATGAATTAAAGAACTGACCACGGTGACCACTTTTCTGCTCATACCCCGTCTGATTTTTAAATCCAANACATCATGTAATGAATTAAAGAACTGACCACGGTGACCACTTTTCTGCTCATACCCCGTCTGATTTTTAAATCCATTCACTTTTTCCGACGAGGGTATAAAATTATCTCTGCATTCGTCATCAACACTGCATGACTTTATCTCTAGGCGTTTTAATACTCTTTCTCAAGATTCTTTACATGCTCACACATTAGCTTCTAGTGTCACGTGGCAATTATTGTCGGTACTGTTTCTACAGAATGTCAGTTTTTGCCTAGGCTTATGTTGCATTAAGAGTTGGTATAGATTTGGTTTCGACATATCAGTTGTGAAGCCAGTAGTCCTATTTCTTATTTTTTTTCGTATATCACACGGCCCATAAAATATTGGGCATTTTTATGGTCTTGATAGAGTCTCATTGCCTGCTGGCATTTTCATATTGCCAGATCATCACATATGAAGCCGTTTAGCTCCCTATGTGAATTATAATCACACATCGTCCTTTTGAAACCGGTTCAAATAAACCCGTTAATAAAATATAATTCAAAAATTAGATTTATTAACAAGAGAATCATATTTTATCAACTATGCTTATTATTGTGCCTTAATCATGGAGCTACTCGATTCTTTTGTGGTGAATATTTGTTTTTACAATCATAGAAAGCATTGTAATTCAGTTTTCTTGTCATTTTAAATTAAGTTTTCTAAAATATGACATTACGGTTGCTTTTCTCTAAGAGGAATTGTTTATGCGTTTTCTTCAGCCTTTATTTTACTTCAATGAGTTCATAACTTTTTAAATTACTCTCCGCGCTTNCCTTTATTTTACTTCAATGAGTTCATAACTTTTTAAATTACTCTCCGCGCTTGGGAATTACAGCTGCTTCATTTTTATTATTGATACAATAAGAGGCTTCTTTCAAAACAACAATATGTAGTAATTGTGATGCGCGCACGCCTACGCAGATACTTTGAACTTTGAAATTTAATTTGCCTTCGCAGTTACTAATCATGCTGAAGGAGTCAGTATTTTCCGATGTATCAGGACGAAGAATTTTGCGTTTGTGTTGTTAAGTCAACTCCTTNTCATGCTGAAGGAGTCAGTATTTTCCGATGTATCAGGACGAAGAATTTTGCGTTTGTGTTGTTAAGTCAACTCCTTTTCCAACTCCAGTACGTGTCGATAATAGTGCGGCTAATAACCGTTTTATATGAGTGTATGGGACATATATTACCGCTACAAACGTTAATCATATTCTAAAATTTTATGGATGCCAATATTAAAACAAAGAAAGGGATTTTACTAACTTTGCGAGCAAATATCGTATTTATATATAATATATAATAAGATATTTCTGAGGTTTTAAAGAGTATATACCTCGTTGTGGTTCAAGATGATATGCAAAATAAATACACCAGTATGGGAAAGTAGTCGTCTATGATAGCCATTTCTTAGTTTATCAATACTGTTTTCCAAAAACTTGTGGACTCTGGCGTATTTCGAGCTGATTTCCGTCCTACGTCATCTTTAAGTACACTGACAAGGCGCGCAGCATAAGCGGCGAGTGGTTGGTCGGCATTGCTGTGCTCGATAACCGACGTGAGTCAAGTAAGTGTGCCGAGGGCTAGCGCTTCTGAGTCGTCATTCTTGCTGCTCGCTACCTTGCAAAATGACGCTGTTGCTAGCCTTGGGGCCGGCGGGATGCAAAAGATTCTGTTTCGTTCGCACCGGTTTCCTGATTAACGTGTGGTAACTCGCGACGCCTACACAGCGGGTCGTCTTACCCCAGCAGTTCTCTCCTTGCCGTGCTTCCAAAGTGTGTATCGGCAGCGGCATTTTTCCGCGGGGCGTAATTATAAATACACGTCGCATAAAGACGCTCAGCTGTCCCAAGTGCCAATCACACTGCCACAAGAAACACATAACACATTATTACTATCGTCATTATTATTTTTATTATTATTACTACATATGTAGTCCAGTTGAAGTGTCTCCATTACANCACATTATTACTATCGTCATTATTATTTTTATTATTATTACTACATATGTAGTCCAGTTGAAGTGTCTCCATTACATCGATTCGCTACAAAAAAAAATTATAAATGGCCACTGAAAAGCATATAAAAAATTATAAATTCTCATTTATTTAGTACTAACAGTGAAAAAGACGAAAATATATATATAAAACAAAAATAATCTATTGAATATTCTTCAATGTTTATTAATGGCCTTTTACTAAATTTTTTTTAAGTACGTTGAGAATGACCTCCGCCTCTCACAAATAGTTTTGTCATCGTCATGTCTGTTTATTCCAGTCTTGGCCAAGCTCATCAGTAGTAACACATCATCCTTTGTTACGAGACATTATGGATTTCATGTTGGAGAAATCACAAAGGCATACATTGATAAAAAATTTAAAATTCGAAATATCGAAGTTTTACAAATTGTTCATCTTACTATAGGTTGTTCACGGTAAAGTGAGCATTCTTGAGGCCCTGGTTACTTTTTTCTTTTCAGCCATGTTTTATCCATTATCAACCTTTTTAAATAAATGTTGCCATGTAAGTAATAAACACAGTGTGTATATTCCACTTAACTTGGAAATTAACGTCTAAGGCTAAAATAAAATATATTTATTGACTATTGTTCCAAATGAGAGGGCTTTCAAAAGTGCTCACTTTACCGTGAATACCCTATAAGGATACTTACACACTATAGTTAAAAAAAATGGTTCCTGCATCTGTCAATCCNTCACTTTACCGTGAATACCCTATAAGGATACTTACACACTATAGTTAAAAAAAATGGTTCCTGCATCTGTCAATCCTCATTAATAGTAATTAAACTAAATTAGCTGTATTTTGTGTTTACTCGTACTGTGTTCGACGAAATTCCGCGATACCTGAAAATCAATAAGACGTGATTTTCAATTACTGTGTAAAGGACGCTAAAAAAAATCCGTATTTGTTTTGTAGCACGCTAGAGCTGATACAAGCTAAGAAAACTTCGAAAGTGTTCAGTTTAATTCGACATTAACATCTGTGCTGGTATGAATGGAAATTATTTTCTCTTTCTCTTAAAGTGCCACATTGAGTAATTCAAATTATTAGCAGCATCGGTCCGAAAAGCATATGTCCGAAGAAACATTTTATCGAAAGTTATCTTCCGAATCTACAGTGTTTGCTCATACAATTTTCTTGTAAATAGATTAAACATACTCCTGACATCATACAAATTGTTTCAGTAATTTTCCTAAGCTCATTGACCGTACCTCGGATTTAAGAATCACATCCCTGTGTGCTGTCTGCATTCCTTGCTCCAACACGCACAATTCGGTATGGGGTGGTGTATTTTGTCCCCTCAAACCACGTGTGTATCCCGAGTGACAGTTTGTCGTATTATATCTTTGTTTATTTTATCTTAATATAATTCAGTGAAGTTCTGTGCGCTTAGTTTCATTTCATTTTAGCAGGCCTGCCAGCCGATTTTGCACATGAGCCTGTTCTAGTTCGAAAACATGCACCAAAAGCACACACAACATATATATATATATATATATATATGTGTGTGCTTTTGGTATATATATGTATATATATGTGTGTTTCATCTCTCCGATCTTTTTCGAAAGATAACGTGCTGAAGTTCATATAGAAAAAAAATTCAAAGTCGTTAGTTAACTAGCCACGTCAACTTTGCTNAGTCGTTAGTTAACTAGCCACGTCAACTTTGCTGTAGCCTTTACGATTTCGTGGAAGTTAACATTTCCGTCGCACGCAGGAAAAATGACTTTCGTGTTGTGCTGTGCCTGAAAAGTAAACGTTGTGTCCCGAGGAGTAGCGGTGCGTCTCCAATAGCCTCTTCCGCCCCAAGCAGTTTTTGCCGTTCTTCCAAGGCACTCCTAGACTAGAAAGTTTGAAAACAAGTAGGTATTTCTGGTTTTTGGAAACTGTAAAAGTAATGTTTCTTGAAAATAATAGTCTATGAGGAAGTATAATGATAAGTTAAACCAACATAAATGCTATTTCACTCAGGAATCACTTAATACTGAAATTTCTGAAAAGTATCTAGTGAAATTTAGTCTCCATTGCGTAGATTGATAGTTGTCGATGGAACCATAATTTAGCCAGGAAAAGCGCTTGAAATAAGCTTTGGGTTAGTGAAAGGCCAATATACAGGATCAGTATAAAATAATATCCCAACTTTGAAGGTCTATAATATCAAAACCAAATAACCTACAGCCTTGATTGACAAATCAAATGAACCGTGGAACCGTGAAGATTTTTTACTTTACATTCATAAATGTTCTATGTGACCACCATGAGTGACCCGAACGACATCTATGCGATAATCAAGCTCTTTCCATGCTCTTGTCAGCATGTCCAGTGTTACGGTTTGGATGGCGTTCGTAACTCTCGGTTTGAGGCGGTGAGGGGGTAGCGAGCTCGCATTTGACACGTCAATGTGAAGGGGACGGTCTGATGTTTCCTTTATGGGCCCAGAACGGGGTAGACGATGCCTTCATGTCTAAGCTGGTTTTTAGCGATGAAGCGACGTTCCATACAAATGGTAAGGTGAACCGGCACAACGTGCAGATATGGGGTCAGGAGCCTCCACATGAAACCACCGAACACGAGCGCGCTTCCCCCAAAGTGAACGTGTTTTGCGCTGTATCCAAAGACACTGTTTTCTGCCATTTATTTTTTCACGAGCCCACTGTTACTGAAATCCCTTATTTGGATAGGATATGCTTACAGAGTGGTTGTTTCCTCAGTAAGAAGAGGCGGCGGGGAATTTAATTTTCCAGTAGGATGGTGCGCCACCCCATTGGCACCTAGCTATTCGCGGATACCTGAACCAGACGTTGCCGCAACGCTGGATTGGTCGAGGAGCAGCAGGTGGCCAGGTTCTTCATCACTGACCCCCAAGAAGTCCGGATCTTACCCCGTGCGTTTTTTTCTATGGGGGTACATAAAGGATCAAGTGTTTCGTCCACTATAGCCGGCTAACACTGACGACCTCAAAACGAGAATTACGGACGGCATCCAAACCGTAATAACGAACTTACTGACAAGAGTGTGGAACGAGTTTGATTATCGCGTAGATGTCGTTCGGGCCGCTCGTGGTGGTCACATTGAACATTTATGAATGTATGGTAAACAAACTTCGCGGTTCCACGGTTCATTTGATTGGTCAATGAAGGTTGTAGGTTGTTTGGTTTTGATATTATAGACCTTCAAAGTTGGGGTATTATTTTATACTCATTCTGTAAAACATTATGTTTATTTGTAGGATATTCTTCAGTACTTATTAATACAAAATGACTACCCACATTTTAAATTTTGTTTATTATAAATCGCTAAACATTTTCGTATTTTTACATGCACTGACTACATTTTGCTATCATAAATGACCATTCAACAAATTTTGCTTCAATTTTCAATTTTANGGTTGTAGGTTGTTTGGTTTTGATATTATAGACCTTCAAAGTTGGGGTATTATTTTATACTCATTCTGTAAAACACTATGTTTATTTGTAGGATATTCTTCAGTACTTATTAATACAAAATGACTACCCACATTTTAAATTTTGTTTATTATAAATCGCTAAACATTTTCTTATTTTTACATGCACTGACTACATTTTGCTATCATAAATGACCATTCAACAAATTTTGCTTCAATTTTCAATTTTANTATTTTTACATGCACTGACTACATTTTGCTATCATAAATGACCATTCAACAAATTTTGCTTCAATTTTCAATTTTATAATAACAAAGTTTATTATACATGAAGGGATACAACTCAAGACGATAAAATGAAATAATGATAGACTGCACTAGCAGCAAAAGTATTTGGATGTCAACTTGCTTGAATGATCTTATTTACAGTTATGGGTGCACTGACTAAACAGCATGGTGATGCAAAAGCAGTGGGTGCATATTTATAATTTTGAAGCAGGGATACTTTGACCATGTGGGATTACACCCACAACCTTTCAAATATGAATCAGGATTACTGGCCACAAGATGAAACACATAAGGTTTATAGTTAAGTATAACTATTTAAGAATAATATGTGTTAATATCAAACCAATACCATAAATGATGATGTAGCAGGGATTATATTTCTAATAACTGTTGTATTTTAGTTGTGTAAAATTTTTATTAGAGCGAGTAATGAAATACATTAATGTTTCCAGGTACTGGCTGCACTAAGTGTGTCCTTTGGATCCATGATTGTGGGCTTCGTGTCAGGCTACACATCTCCAGCACTTGATTCTATGTCCAGTTCAACAGCAAACCCATTTCCTCTCACCACACAACAGGTAAGCAGACACCACCTCAAGAAGTATAATGTTTGTAAATATTATATACATTTTTTCATTTTGTAAATATTAGCAATTGAAAAGTATAAACCACCTCTATTTATGACATGGTTTTTGTGTGATTTAAATTTTTATGAGTTTCTGTAATAGTTAAGTGGTATAACTCACCTCTCATCTCAGTTATGCAAAGAATCCTTTCATTTTCACTCCAAACAACTTCGATATGACCACAAAAGCCAACAGGACACCCAACCTTTCTGGTATTGTTACCTGTTGCAACAATCAATAATGTGCCATTCCGACATCCCAGTTGTGCACGCGATCCACCCATGTGTCTCTACTAAAGAGTAGCAAATTGGACACAGAGGACGCTAAGGTGTTCCTATATCTCAGCACCGAATGGGTAGTGAGATACTGAGTACTGTTAGAGGAGTGGACCAGTGAACAACCTTGTGATCCAGTGTAAGAATTGTGGACAATTTGGTGCAGAGTCAACTCCACCTGGGCCGAGTTCACAGACATCCTACAGGTGCGATTTATTTTAGGAAGTTGTGGTGATGGGTGAATGCAGTGCTCAATTCTATGGTGGGCAACAGCAGGAGGGCGAACCAGTGGAGAAAATTGTGACCAGNTGATGGGTGAATGCAGTGCTCAATTCTATGGTGGGCAACAGCAGGAGGGCGAACCAGTGGAGAAAATTGTGACCAAAAAATACAGCTATTCGAACATATGAGATGCCACCCAAAGCTGCATTGCCTGCCATCACATGACGATTACACGAAAGNAAAATACAGCTATTCGAACATATGAGATGCCACCCAAAGCTGCATTGCCTGCCATCACATGACGATTACACGAAAGTCATCCAGCCATTACTGACACATGTGCCTCTAGAAACTGTAAAGTGGTATATACAGTATGCCCTCTTAGCAGAGTGGGAGATCAAAGAGCCATGCTGAATCCAGGTTAGCGCAGAACAGATGCCAGCATCCAGCCAGATGTCAGGTGCACATGGCCATACCACTGTCACAGACTTTGTGCAGAGGGTTGTCGTGATTTTTACATGGAGGCACCCCCTAACCACATACCTGCAACCGAACCACCAGCCCCTGGCAATCGCAGGATGGACCACTCGCCCCATTGCCACACCAGCCCCATGGGAACTACCACTGGCACCACCACTGCCCGATATGCACTTAACAGCCATCGCTAGAAAATGTCCAGCAAGTGGGACTGGCTGGATGTTGACTTCCCCACAGACATTATAGAATAACTAATAACAATTGCAGAAATACTCAAGTTACTTAGATATGTATCTGAACCCACAAGTTGCATGATCCACATCCTGATAGATGTTAACGAGTGGCTGACTGCAGCCCTGGTGGACATGGCAGCGAGCCATACCTTCATCCAGTTAGAACTCATAGAATCTGGGAGATTCTGCCGGACTTGGGGGGGGGGGGTCATCCAGTTGGCAATACAGGAGGGGACCAGAACCACTCTTTGGACCATGGATATCGCCATTACACTCCGCAACTGACAGTGATGTGCATGGTGGTGGCCGAAGGCCTGTTTGAGGTTGTAGAAAGCTTGTGTGACGAGTTAGTACTAGGACAGCCATGGCTGCAGTGTCAAGTAGCCATAATTGAAGTTACAGGATGACAAGTACACATGGGTGTGGAGAGAGTTTAACAGTCTTTAGTGTTGGAAACTCTGTTTTCAGCTTACTAAAACAGTGATCTGGTTGATATTGAGAAAAATGTGTGCACTGAATCCTGTTGTGCTGTCTCACATTTTCCAACCTCTAACATACTACTACAGCTGTGGATTATGCCATCCCAACAATAGATGGGGAGCCAATATAAATAAGACTGTGGATAAGGGATCATGGAACAGAGAGTGGTCTGGGAGCTGGCGAAGGAGATGCTTCACAAATGGATAGTAGAGTTGGGCAACATTCAGTACAAAGCATGGATAGTCCCAGTGCCAAAAAATAATGGGATAATGCAATTTTGTGTGGATTTTAAGTAGCTGAACTTGGTGACCCAGAATACCCTGCCCCTTCAAATTAGTGCAGATGAGGCACTGGCCAGCCTTCATAAGGCATTGCTATTCTCATTGCTGAAAATTAAAAGTGGGTATTGGCATGTCCTAATTACATGGCTTGACAGGGAGAAGATGGTCTTCACCCTTATATATGGCCGGCGTTTTCAATTTTTAGGGCCATGCCATTCAGCCTGAAATGCACTTTGGCATTTTAGCACATGATGGTGTGTGTCCTGGATGGGTACTTCAGTGAATTCACTACTACCTGTATGGATGATGTCCTCATTTGGTCCTCGGACTGGGAAGTGTGCATCTTACACTTGGGGCTAATACTTGAATGACTGACCACACACCATTTTGTGGTGCTCCCCACCAAGAGCCAGGTAGGTAGAACCACTGTTGACTTCCTGGGTCACATTGTGATGGAGTTGGGAAACCAAACATATCCTTGTCACTTAAAGAAGTTTGCCAGGCTCCATTATTTTATTGATATAGCATATTGGCTGTAGAACTACATGACAAATTTCCTTTAATCACCATGTCCTTAACTGACCTGATGATACCACAGTAGTTGTGTTGTGCTACCGGAAGCACAAATGTCAACAAGCATTTGATAAGATGAGATATCAGTTTAGCCTGTGCCACATGCTGATGTAAGTGAATCACAACTTTTGTTTGTATGTTCAGACTAAAGCTAGTCTAATAGTGGTAGGTGTTATGCTGCATCAGTTAGCAGACAATGGCATAACTCATAATCTATTACAGGAGTGCTAATGTTGTGTCCATGGAATAGAGGTACCACAATAATGAGAGAATGCCTTGCCATTACCTGGACCATATGCTGCTACTGCTGGCACCTTGAGGACCGCCAATTCACCCTACAATATAATAACTGATCCCTGTCATGGCTTAGTTTGATGCAAGTCTAGAGGGGTAAACTAGTATGTTGGGCACTTATGTTTTAATCTTGTGACTTCACTACAGAGCATGTATAGGGTGCAAAAATGAGTTGCCAGACGTGCTGTCGAGAGGGATGAAAGGGAGGGATGTCACTGTCCCCTGCATGTTACAAACTATCTTAACACTGGATTATATTGAATTGTTTTATGTATTACAATTTTTTATATCACATTCATTACCATACTGGTTACTCTATTTCTAAGTAGTATTCATAGGTATAGTTATTACTGTCTAGGTTCAGGGTGCACACAGAGTCCATATATCCATGTAAGTCCATCAAATACAGTATGTATGAATATATCACAAAAGGTGGACCATACCTCTTACGAATATAAAATATCTGTTTGTGTCCCGCCATGGTCTCTGCATAGCTAAATGTACCACCAAATTCTGTTGTTCATGTTAATCTACATTTTTTGTATCACTTTCTTGAAAGCTGTGCACTGCATTTTTGAGCTGATCATTGGTTAAGTAATGGTACTTCCACACATTTTCCTTCTTGAAACTCTATAGGATGTTATCCGGCATCAGATCAAGGCTTCTTGGAGACCATGGAAGTTGCCATGTTGAAGTTGAAGGCCTTGTCCGATCTTCTTCTGACCCAACCATTCCTAAAGAATGTGTTCAGACATTGCCAAACAGCCAATGGTTCTGTTTATCAATTTAACTATCTCCAAATGATAGACGACTGACTCGTCCTACAACTGCAAGGCATGGGAATCCTGGGCATTATTTGGTTTCATAACAATGGAGCTCCAGCACACTTTGCATTGGCTGTTTGACAACATCTGAATGCAGTCTTTAGGAATCATTGGATTGGACGAGGATCAGACAGTTGTCCAGCTCTTCTTCTATGGCCTTCAAGAAGCCATGATCTGACAATGCCAGATTACACACTCTAAGGTTTCATTAAGGAAAATGTGTGGAAAAACCATTATTTAACCAATGATCAGTTCAAAAATGCAGTGCGCACAGCCCTCAAGAAAGTGACCCCAATAATATTTATTAACATGAAAAAAGTGCTTTGCAGCACATTCAGCTATGCAGAGACCATGGAGGGCCACAAATATCGGTTATGGATTCCTAAGAGGTATGGTCCACCTTTCATTACATTCATACATAAAGACTTATTGCATTAGATGTAATTATATGGATATACAGACTTTGTGCACATTCTGTACAATTACTTGTTTCATTATACCTTGTATCTTTGGTTACATTACATAATATTCTTTGATTAACATTTTTGGTTTACATCTTTCTCTCTGAATAATAACTTTTCTGTTCACCCTTATCATCATACTATCAGACCTACCACTCTGTTAATTTGGATGGTTTTCTGCAACGTCACACGACACCCTTTCCTCCTCTTTGCCTGTGTTGAGTTCAGTTGATCCAGAAGTTGCTTCCTTGTTTATATCCTTACACCCGACCCTCATTTGGTTCATGTGTCGCTTCCAGATATTACCTACGTCTGAAATGTATACTGAATATAAGTTGGAGTAAATTGTATCTGCTACCTTTATTTTGAACAAAGATTGTGTATTATTTCAGCAGTCGCGAACACAAACACGGTCACTCTTTTTCAACTCTGCATGTTATTATTGCTGTACCTTCGTTGTATATTTTGTCTGGAAAGGATAACTTGATAACTTATGGAGTGCATATGAGGTCAAAATGTGTTATGGTATTTGACCCAAATCAAAAACAACTAGAGGCTTGGTCATTGTGCAGTGATATGTGATACAATATCAAATTAAAAATTCTGTAATGCTACTTAAACATAGCACTCTTCAGTGCATGTTTGAAGGTATGGACTGCATTTTCTGCAACCCTATTTGTTGTGTGATGTTATGGGTACCTGTTGTACCAGGTGACCCCATTCTGAGCAAGAAACTNTGCATGTTTGAAGGTATGGACTGCATTTTCTGCAACCCTATTTGTTGTGTGATGTTATGGGTACCTGTTGTACCAGACCCCATTCTGAGCAAGAAACTACGAATTTCACTTCCTGTGAAGCAAGCATACTTGTCATATATAAAAGTCATAGATTTCCCTAATGAGCAAATAATTCACTTAAATGTCTAATAGTGGTAACTGCAGACAGTGAGGAGGTAGGGAACACCTCTACCCACAAACTATGAGCATCTAATATTATCAAAAATGATTGACCCAAAACTGGCCCACAATAATCCAAGTGGATTCGTTTCATGGTGATTCGAGCCACACCCATGATTGTGCCAACTTTTTGGAGAGTTGTCCTTAGTGCTCATACATGGCATGCAGTTTTTTACCCAGAAACTTTATATCTTTGATAATTTTAGGTCGCCAGAGATATGATCTTANTCATACATGGCATGCAGTTTTTTACCCAGAAACTTTATATCTTTGATAATTTTAGGTCGCCAGAGATATGATCTTCCTAATAATTTCATTTTTACCACTCGCATATCCAATCTGTGAAGATCCCTTAACCCTTAAGGTCTATGTTTAGCCAGAATGATAATTTTGTGACCCACAAAACAAACAATCCTTTTCCTATAAAATGTAAGTGTTTCTGGAAAAAAATATGCTTTCCGTTCAAGGTCAGGACATTTTTCTGGGTACCCTGTCCCCACAAAAGACAACTATCCATTGCAAAAATGGGTCNTTTCCGTTCAAGGTCAGGACATTTTTCTGGGTACCCTGTCCCCACAAAAGACAACTATCCATTGCAAAAATGGGTCCTGCATAGCTTCCTAACCAACTTCTTTGTAACTAATTGGAACATTGTGGTACTTTTCATTGTAGCTAACATTATTCCCGTTGGAAAAGGCATGGCAAAAGCTTCTGAGACAAAATATCTGCACATTTTTTTCCTGATTTTACAAATTCTGTAGAAAAATCATAACTAGATTAAATCGTAGCCCATCTTTGTATGTGACTGTCTTCTAATAGAGGTAGAGTGGAACCACACTATAACGACAGCTGACGATGGTGAGATAAATTGTAGCTAGAGTGAACTATCATTATATCCACCTCTAGTAAGCTGCAGCATTTTGTGCACTGCACGGTTATTGTGAACTCCTTTCATGTGTACTCTGTGATTTATTAATGAAATAGACAAATTTACTCTTACATACAACTGTGGACAGCAGTTGCTTTTATCCCAGGTGGCATGCAAACGCGGCAAGCCTTCCTTCTCTTTGGCCTACCCCTATCCCCCCAGCCCTGATGCATC